>JAOXYJ010162418.1:0-10729 GCA_028566555.1 Lithophaga nigra
GGAGCATTCAACTTAGTATTTCCACTGTGCAACTTATTATCTCAAATATTCAACTTAGTATCTTGAGTACTCAAATTACAATCTTGACTACTTGACTCACTAGATACTTACTTGAACACACAATAAAATAAGTTGAATGTTCAAGACAGTTAAATAAGTCAAGCACTGGAAATACTAAGTTAATTGGTGGAGATGCCAAGTTGAGTGCTTGAGAGGTGCTAATCAAGATAATTGATCAGATTTAATTTTGAATGAGTTGTGAAAACAAGCTTAAACTGTAATATGCCTTATTTTCAAAGTAACAAAGGGCAAAATATTCTTGTGGCTTGGTTGTTGGGGATTTATCATCACTTTCAGCAATTTTTCAGCTATATCATTACTTCCAGAATTACTGAGGAAGGAAAGCCCAGACAGCTAACCAGCTGACCCCGTGAAATCACCAACCTTGGGTAGGTGTCTAGACAGCTTAACACTTGACATGGGCCGAGTTGGATTTGAACCCGCAACAGTAGTTTACGCTTATAATGATGAGACAGCCATCTTAACCACTTGGCCATCCTGGCCACAAAATATTCTGATCAAGCCTTCAACTCAGTATGATGATAAACTACAACCGTGTTAAAGATGGCGGATGAAAAAATCGATACCGAGGCTTTGTTCAAACTCCCGGATGATGTTAAAATCGTGGGAAATACAAAGATATATACGAAAAACAGCGTCTCAAAAAAAGTAACGTATTGACGTGAAAAAAAAATTCATGTGTTTAAGTGTTACTCCTGACTGGTTAAGTTTCAAGTGATTTAATTTCAACTGTAGCAGGAGGAGCTGTACCATTTTTTGTCATGTACAGTTACAATGACGTAACAACGAACAGCAAAATTACAATATGCTCAAAACTACAGTGAGGTAGAGACATAAAAATGCCATGATAAAATATTCTTCATACAACAAAACGATGAAAACTTAGTTGAATGTAAAATAATGGTAGTAGTTTCACTAGGGCTGCTCTATACCATGCACTGTTGCTGAACCAGTAACATAGGACTAAAACTGTCAAATGGTTGCCCCCTCCAAGAGACACTGTATAAAAGCAACCCTAAGAATACCCAGTTGATTGAAGCCCATATTCATGTTGAGTTCACATAATAATTCTGAATTTAGTAAGTTTGTAAATGTATGCCAGTTATCCCTTTCTTGTTGAAATTATTAAAGACTACACTTAAAGTACATGTACATGTAAAATCTTAGCTTTTGTGTTCTAGTAAAACTGGAATACCATTATAGATAAACTGTTATCAACACAACTACAGGATTGCAGTGCACCGTTCAGGCATTGTCAAATTTACTGATAGCATGAGTGGATATTTCCCCAACTAACACATGATTTATCTCAAGAAGTCATTTCCTCCTATATCCTGCAGACAATGATAAATTTGTAAGGATATCAATCTAGTTTCTCCTTGGCCTATTTTAAGCATGATTCAACACCATGTATCAACCTATATGCTGCCTTCAAAGAAGATCTGCTTCATCCCAGAAAACTAGAAATAGATGCATCATTTGCCCAAAATTTGGTATCAATTAGCCCTTTAAATGATTTTTCAGAATTTTTTATTGAATTTTATGTCAAAGTTTCTATTTTTAGTAACGGTGGCAGCCATGTTTGAAATAGGTCGGGCAATCAACCATTATTTCTTAAAAGGGATCATAAATGTATCCTTTACCCAAAGTTTGATAGCAAATGGGCCTTAACATTATTTTTCAGAATTGTTTGAAAAATTTTCAATTTTTAGTAACAGTGGTGGCCATGTTTGTTGGCAGTTGTTGATATCATCAACTATAATTCTTAAAAAAGGGATCATATATGCATCGTTTACCAAAAGTTTGGAAGCAATTGACCATTTACAGGATTTTTCAGAATTTTTTTGTCAAATTTTCTATTTTTAGTAATGGTGGCAGCCATGTTTGATATCGGTTGGGGTCATCAACTATAATTCTTAAAGGGGATCACAAATGTATCATTTCCCCAAAGTTTGGTAGCAATTGGCCCTTTACAGGATTTTTCAGATTTTTTTAATTGTATTTTTTGTTGATTTTACCCCTATGTTCTATTTTCAGTAACGGCGGCCATGTTGGTTGTTCGGTGGGAACATCGGATACAGTTTTGAAACTAGACACCCTAAGGATGATTGTGGCCAAGTTTGGTTCTAATTGGTCCAGTGGTTTCAGAGGAGAAGATTTTTTAAAAAGTTTACGGACGGACGGACGACGGACGACGGACGGACGACAGACGACGGACGACGGACGCCAAGTGATGGCAATAGCTTACATGGCCCTTTGGGCCAGGTGAGCTAAAAACTAAATAAAGTATATTTTATGGAAATATACTTTCACAATTACTCACTGAATTTTACTATGCAACATTGCAACCTGGTCCAAAGGACCAAGTGAGCTGTTACCATCACTTGGCGTCCGTCGTCGTCCATCCGGTGTTAGTTTTTCATATTTCTATTCAGAAACCACTAAGCCAAATGAAACCAAACTTGACAATGATGTGCAATGGACATCTATAGAAATGTGTTTTTCGTTTGTATCAGAAATTCAATGGCGGCCAGAACCAATAATATGCTTTGATCGGCTGAAATTTCAAAGATCTTGTCAGAAACTATACACAGCCGATGGACTTGTTTTATGGTGTGAATGATTCTTGACTGGTTCTGTGCCAACATTGTGTTTTTGGTGACAATCCAAAATTCAAGATGGCAGCCATCGCAGGACAACGTTTAATATTGTACCCTATGGGAAATACACTTAAAGATCTTTTTCTCGATTACGACTCTTGAAGCGAAACATGTCCATAAATGTTAACAGAAATGTGTTTTTGATGCCGATGGGAATTAAATGACGGCTGCCATCGTGGAACATAGTTTAACATCGCAGCCTATGGGAAGTAAACTTGAAGGTCTTCTTCTTGGAAACAACTACGATAATTGGAGATAACATATATTGGTAGGTTCATTACCAGAAGTGTGTTTTTGATGCCGATCGGATTTCCAAAATAGACCACCACCCTAGAACATAGGTTAACACAGGACCCTAAGGGAAATACACTTGGAGATCTTCTTTTTTGGAAACCATTTAGACAGTTGAAGGGAAATATGTCCATAAATATGCATTAGGAGGTCCTTTACCGGAAATATATTTTGATGGCAACTGGAATTCCAAGATAGCTTCCAACATGGAGCATAGTAACATTGGATCCTATGTGAAATGCCTTTGAAGATATTATTCTTGGAAAACACTAAGAAAGTTGAAGCGTAACATGTCCATATATGTTCATCGAGAGGTCCTTAACCAGAAATATATTTATGCTTATCGAAATTCCAAGATGGCTGCCACCTTGAGTCATAGTTTAACATTGGATCTTTTAGGAAATGAACTTGACGGTCTTCTTGGAAATGACAAAGAAGTTAAAGTTAATCATGTCCAAAAATGTTAATTTGATGATCCTTTTCCAAAATAGATTTTGGCGCAGTTGGAAATTCCAAGATGGCCGCCATCATGGAATATAGTTTAACATCGGATCCTATGGGAAATGAACTTGAAGGTCTTCTCATTAGAATGACTTAGAGTTGGTCGGTTTAGAACCAGGTGAGCGATACAGGTTTTGTGTGAGCCTCTACTTAAGTAGGTTCATCACAATGAAACAGTTTATTAGAGTTGTGTCCCTTTTAAAAGTTACATGGCCATAGGTCGGGTTCGCTTTTGCAGTCACTTGGCATCTGTTATCCGTAAGTTCATCATTAAACTTTTCCTTTACAGATCGCCTCTGAAATCATTGAGCCAACTAAAACCTATATCCAATATATCCACCAATACTAAAATAAAAAAAATCGTTTAGTTGATGGGCAGTACGGCTTGGTTTTCAGTCAAAAATTGCTCAATTTTGAACTGTGGTTGCATGAACATTTTTCGATTTTAGCTGAATACGCGAATTGGGCATGAATAAGCAAACTTATATTTAAAAACCAAACTTGGCCATAGTAGCCTTTCAAACTAACTCTAGCTACTAGCTCCACCCTCCACCTACCTCCTGTAGTATGGCTGCCATTTTTAATAGTAGAAATTTCTTCAAATTGTAAAAACTGTAAAACTATATTCCATCGAGGAATATAGTTTTACAGTTGACGCTCTGGGAAATACCTTCAAACATCTTAGAAAACACAGATGCCAATGAACGTGCTTCATTGCAGACATGTTCCGTGAATGGTCCTCAACAAAGTTAATGATTTCGTTTTGCGGATAATAAATCCAAGGTGGCCACCACCGAGTAACAGTTTAACATTGAACTCTATGGGAAATACTTTCAAAGATCTCTGAAACCACTGTATTTGCCTTGGAAATGTTTAAACTGTTCATGAACGATTGAATGGTTCATTACTAATACGTGTTTTTATACCATTTTTTCTTACAAGATAACCACCACCGCGGAACATAGTTTAATTACACCCAATGGATAATGCATCAAAACGGTCTTTTTCAAAAGATCTAAAGCAATTACACTGAAACTATTCATGCAGATCAGAATTCAAGATGATATTTCTGTTTTTTACCATTGGTCAGCTTATAAAAAGGTGAACGGTGAGCCTCTAGTTTTCTCTTTTTGTTGATCTGAAATAAACTAACTGAATCTTATGAAATAAAGAAATGCAAAAGTACCATTCTTAAATTTAGACCAGCAGACCGCGGTTTCTATTTTTAACTTAATCAGTGCTGGTAGAACCCGAAAATTTGGAAGACCGTGCAGATAATCAAACTATTGAAAACAAAAATGCAGAAAAAGTGCAAAAACGAAAAGCCAAATCCAGCTGAGGATACCTACGAACTATGTCATATAAACCTTAGTTCTTATGAAATTTTACAAGATTTTGTGACTGCAATATTTGGAAATGGTATTGAAGCATAATCAGTAAAAACTGATGTGATGTCAGCACCGAATTACTGACTACTGGCTGGTGATACCCTCGGGGACTAACAGTCCGTCAGCAGTGGTATCGACCAAGTGGTAGCAAATATTTGTAAATTTAAAGACAGGTAAAAAGTTTATGGCGAATAAATATTTTGTTATTAAACAGAATGATATTTCGAAGTGACTGAAATCATACAGGGAACCAACAAGACAACTTAACAACAGAGAATCAAACCCAAATACAAACGTAGAAGCAAACACACAAGACACAGCAGTGAACATTAAAGCTAGAACAATATAAACTCCCATAAAAACAGAGAGTTACATCAGGTGTCCCTCGAGGATAACATCTCCTGCTCCACATCTGCATCCGTCGTATTATCCATTCAAATGGACCATTTAGAGATTGTTCTTAAATATCGAAAGGTTTTTAGTTTTTGGTGCAATGACTTTAAATTGACAAATTGGCGACTTGTGTGAAATTTCAATCAAGTATGTCATGTTGTATCTTGTTCCTTTTACTGACTTGCATAGAATGACAGGTCAAGATTTCTGTTCTTTTTCGACCAATATACTGTTGTACTATTTTACATTATTCACATAGTATGAGACTGGAACTTTGCATTTAGTTTGTCATCCAAAGAGTTTCGTACAAGCCATCATGATGTCGGATATGAAAATAAATGATTTAACATAATAAACCAAATCTTGAAATAATGTTTGAACTATCTAAAGATATCTGAGGATACCAAACCGTCCAAGTGCTTGACTGCTACTTTTATAACTTCCTAGTAGTCACTTCACGATTATACGAAAATCTCATTTCTCCATGAGTTTTCAACCAACCGTTAAACTGTAAGGGGGCTCGGTGGCTGAGTAATGTTGGTAACTAGTAATATCAACTAAATGATGAGCAGCGTATCAACACCTATGAGTTAAGCTTTGTTCATGACCCCAATTTCAACTGACAAGGATTGCCAGTTTCCTGCTCAAGGCTTAGGGTTCTCATCGTGTGCTTCGGTTTCCACTACCAATAAAAACCATAAGCCATGATATGGCTGAAATATCGCTGAAAGTGGCGTAAAATCCTAGTCATAAAAACGAACAATCAAATGAAATGTAAACATATGTCCCAGCTTAATTTTCATTGAAGTTACACCTTTAGTTCCGGTTAGTTCAAGTTTGTTAAGGCTAAATCTGAAAACGAAAATTTTTATAATCAATTGCATTGTTTTGAAATTTAAAGGAAACAACTAGTGATTTAATATTTCATAGTCATCGTCAGGTAACAAAGTCCATTTTTGGTTCAGTAACACGGATACATTTTCTTCCAGCTGCGTTTTGTCACGTCCACATTTCCTCAACCAATCATCTACTTCGGGTGAGCATTCGGAAGGAGGCCAGTCCTGTTCATAAGAAATTTTGTTTTCGTACAAGCGCAGCTCTTTCATTCTTCTCTCTTTAACTAAACGCAGAACAGTGGAACTTGATAAAGGAAGGTTGTAGTTTAAATTTTCTAATTTCGGACATTTAGTTACCATGTCAACTAAGAAAAAAGATAATTGTCGTAATTCATCATCCAATTCTAGTTCTCCATCCTCTTCCGAATCGTCAAAAATAAAGTAAACTAATGTCAATGTTTTGTTGTAATGTTGTACAAAGTATTCAAGAAAGCTTTGTAATTTCTCATTAGAACGGAAAAACGTTAGTCCAATTTTCCGAACAGGCATTAATTTTGGAAAATCTCTTAACGTCACGTCCATTTGTTTCATTTCAAGATCCATCCTAAAATTTGGTTGTCTTGATAATATTCTGCTCCATATATCATCTTGCAAATCGTCGTGATTTGAATAGTCTGATTCATCATCTTCATATAGCGACAGTTCTAAAAGTGATTTACCCACCAATTCCAGAAGCATTTGATTTGTTATTCTTTCACGTCTTATTGCTAGTTTTTGCAGATTGTCAAACGATTGGACGAAATATCCGTGGTTGAAATCTGCGTACGGACTGACAAGAAACAGGTCGATTCCAGTTATTTTATGACCAAGATTTTGTTCTATAATCATAGATAACAGTACTGCAATTCCATTGTCGTCGGACATTGATGTCTTAAATGAAGAAATCTCAACCGATGTCAGGTTTGCGCATTTTTGAAGAAGATAGCAGAATGTTTCTGAGAAATTATTAAAATACTCAGCATGTGATTTGTTATCCCAGTTCACACAAAAGTGATCAATTTCTAATCCAGATAAATTAATACATTTATCTGAAATTGCTTTCAAAATTTTTATTATTTCTTCTGAATTTTCCTTACTAAACTCAAGTTTTATTCTTTTGAAGTTAACTCCGTACTGAATAGTACAATGTAAAAATTTCTGTGTAAAGTTATTGACGTCGGTATTGCTTTCGGCTTCATTACAACTGTATTCCAAGTAAGGCCAAGCAGCCACCGAGAAAAGAATCTTTTTCCACTCAGGAATAGCCAGAATTAGATCGAATTTTTCCTCCCATGTCAGGAAAGTAAAAATCTGTGTCACAAATGTACTTGGTAAGCTGTAGATTGTGGGCATATCGTTGCTTCTGTAAGAAATGGGTACAAAAATTAGTATACTGGAATAGGATTCGATATTTCGGTTCTGTTATATTTGTGATATCGTATCCATGTATATATGTTCTAAAATATTCGTGAAACATGCAAACCCTATACAGCAAATTAATATGCATTTTTATTACAGTTGGATGCAGTCATAACCTCTCACTTACTACTGACTGCTTTAAGTTAACTTAGAACAGTTCTGCTGACTGCTCTAGAATTGATGTAGAACAGAATCCTGACCGATTATGACTGCTCTTGAACAGCTCTAACATGTCCTGGCCTAGAACAGCTCTAACTTGTTATGGCCTAGAACAGCTCTAACCTGTCATATTCCAGAATAGGACGAGCGGTAATAATCTAGAAAAGATGCCATGTACATATAGTTTACAACACTGCTGTGCATGTCATAAGAACAATATACAACTTTTTACCTGTGGTCAAAGGTAATAAGTGGGATGTCACTGCTGATCAATGAACATGCATTAACAGGTGTTAATTAAACGCAGTATCGAAATTATATAGATAAAGGAAAAATAACTGTCGCGTAAATTCATCAAAATAGTTTGTTAATAAAAAAAAATGTTTTTATTTTTGGTTTTATTTTTTAACATTAATTGTAGAAATAAATTATTTACCGAATATGTAAAGCTTTATTAGAAAGTTAGAGTTGTTCGAAGTTACATGTTGCTTCCAAGTTCAAGCGAATAAAACATACGGCACGGATTCGAGTTATCTTTGCATGAGAGGTTAAGCCTGCACCTATCTGTTCTTGAAAATATTCAGAAGGTAACAAGAGACAAACGAATTTTACAAATAAAAGATACGTAGCCTAGATGTAAATATATATACCTTATCAGTGAGTTTTACCAACAGGAAACAAATACGTTCAAAAATCTTACGGAACCCTCATAGGGACCTATAAAGAAAACAATTGAATTGTGCCCACAAAATAATTATATTGTGCCCACAATGTAATAAATTGCGCGCACAAAATATCATATTGTGCGCACAAAATAATTATATATCTTATCACATATTGTGCGCACAACTTAATTATATGGTGCGCACAACATAATATGTTTAATATTGAATTAAGCTTCCTGTCTGAAACCGTCGGGCTAATTCCAACCAATCTTTGCATTAATGATGTATGGAAGGTTCTTCACAAAGTTTCCTCAATTTGTACTGATTGGTCAACTAACATGGCCACCAGAGGCAATTCTTGTTGTCTCGCCTGTGACGAATGTCCTGAAGCGAGATATAGGTATGGTTTTACCGGCGGCAGCAGCGTTAACTATGAGTTTGGGATTAGCTCTGTTTCTCGGTAATCATTTATCATAGAACAACCATAATTGGTCCACACATTCTTTAGGACACGTACATGTCAGCTTGACATATGTCACCTGACCTTGACCTCATTTTCAAGGTCCACTGACTTTATAAGATTTACGTCTTAAGTTTTGTGATTAGCTCTGTTTCTCAGTAACTTTTCATCATAGGGCAATGATAATAAGTTCAAACATTCGTCGGGGAATGTACATGTCAGCCGGACACATGTCAACCATATTAGTTTCAAACATTCATTAGCAGATATACATATCAGCCTGACAGATGTCACCTGACCATGACCTCATTTTCATAGTTCACTGACCTTGATAGATTTATGTCAAAGTTTTGTGGTTAGCTGTGTTTCTCAATAACTAAGTATCATTCAAAGAGCAACCATATTAGATTCAAACTTTCTTCAGGAGATGCAGATGTCAGCCTGTTACATGTCACCTGACATTGACCTTATTTTCATGGATCTTCCAGTCATCTTAAAAAAGATTCCTCATTTCATATTGATTGGGTGGCAATGGTGGCACATAGTTTTACATTGAACTCTATGGGAAATTGGTTTTTATCCTTCTTCTGTTAAACTGCTCAGCCAATTCCAGTCAAACTTTGCATGAATGATGTATAGAAGGTCCTCTACAAAATTTCCTTGTTTCGTGCTGATTGGTCAACTGACATTGCCGCCAGAGGCAATTCTTGTTTCTGATTGGCCAATTTTCAAAAATCTTCTCCTTTGAAACTACAAGGCCAAATGTTTTGAAATTATATAGGAATGATGACTGAAGGTCTTCTACAAAGATACGCCATTTCATAATGATCAGGTAGCTAACATGGTGGCAACAGTGGCACATAGTTTTACATTGAGCTCTATGGGAAATTGCATTTTTACCTTCTTCTCTGAAACTGCTGAGCCAATTGCAGTCAAATTTTGCATGAATGATTTATGGAAGGTCCTTTATAAATTTGTCTCATTTCGTGCAGATTTGTCAACTAACAAGGCCGTCAGAGGCAGTTCTTGTTTCTGATTGGCCGATTTATTTTTGAAATCTTCTCCTCTGAAACTACAAGGCCAAATGTTTTGAAACTATATAGCAATGATGACTGGAAGGTCCTCTACAAAGATACTTCATTTCATAATGATCAGGTGGCTAACATGGTAGCAATGGTGGCACACAGTTTTACATTAAACTCTATGGGAAATTGCATTTTAACCTTTTCTCAAATTCCTAGGCCAATTCCAGTCAAACTTAGCATGAATGATGTATGGAAGGTCTTCTACAAAATTTCTTCTTTTCATGCTGATTGGTCAGCTAATATAGCAGCCAGTGGCAATTCTCGTTTCTGATTGGGCGATTTTCAAAAATCTTCTCCTCTGGAACTACAAAGCCAATTGTTTTGAAACTTCACAGGAATGATGCCTGGATGGTCCTCTACAAAGATTCCTCATTCGTATTGATCGGATGGCTCACATGGCCACAATGGCAGCACATAGTTTTGCATTGAACTCTATGGGAAATTGTATTTTAACCTTCATCTCTGAAACTGATCAGCCCAATTCCGGTCAAACTTTGCATGAATGAGGTATGGAATTTCATAATTTTGTGCGGATTGGTCAACTAACGTGGACAGTGGAGGAATTCTTGTTTCTGATTGGCTGATTTTCAAAAATCTGTAAGGCCAAATGTTTTGAAACTTTATAGGAATGATGACTGGAAAGTTCTGCTCAAAGATTCGTGCTAAATGGTCAACTGCTATTGACTTTCTTTTGTCATGGTAACATTACTACTGACCTGCTATTGTTGTGCTAATATTGCTATTAACCTGCT
>JAOXYJ010162527.1:0-10729 GCA_028566555.1 Lithophaga nigra
TTTATCGTTTGACATGTACTGGTTGATTCCAAATATAGCACCAG
Source organism: Lithophaga nigra (assembly GCA_028566555.1). Taxonomy (NCBI): domain Eukaryota; kingdom Metazoa; phylum Mollusca; class Bivalvia; order Mytilida; family Mytilidae; genus Lithophaga; species Lithophaga nigra. The sequence continues at coordinate 45 of JAOXYJ010162527.1, forward strand.
CTAATCTCACGTTAACCAACGACAATTTTTGTGCATCGAAAAAAAGGTGCCTATAATGTTTATTCAGATAAATACCAATAATCAAGCTGCAAAAGAAAATAAATAATCGGAAAAGTCTCTGGAATCAAACAAAGAAATTGATGTCGGTCAACGTTGACGATTGCAATAAAAAATCGTTCTGACAAATAGCCATCAAATCATTGAAATTCGGTCACCAACAGAACATACATTTGTATTTTTCTGTTCCGAAATTGCGACCCAATTTGTGTTTTATTTTTCTTCTGCGCGTGTTAAACCTAATTACTTTGAACTAAAACTATACTTGGTTACATACATGTATACAAATTACGACGTTTAAATTTTACCTGTATGTACTTTGTATACATATGGGTTACAGAAGGCGTTGCTTTAAGTCCAAGGACACTTAAATCAGATTGTCTACTTGTCATCCTTAACTGCCGTTCTTAAATAAATTTTTTGTAACGTACTGCCTGAAGAAAAAAAGACTAATTTTATGTTTATAAAATGATCCCTCTTCTTGTATATATATTGCTTTGATTAGAGTTCAAGGCTAGATCATAATCCACATTTTAATACCTGTACTTAAACAGCTGACAGATCAGCTGGATTATATATCAGATTTCGTTTAAATCAGCTGAGATTTGAGTGGTAAACAACTTCGTGTGTTCTTATTTTTAACCACGACCTTGCTTTTTGACAGTTTTGTATACATTTTGAAAGGGCGTTGATCTTTTCAATCACCTGTGTCAATTTTTTTGCTCAATCATCATATTAAACTTTTTAACGGTGCGCCGGTACTTTTTTTCCAGATACGATTTATGCAAAAAAGGATATTTGAGATTTCATCGCCTACTTATTAATATTGGGAAGGATTTTCTTTACTTTAAATTACCCATCATTTAACGTAACGACACATATTATACACGTACATATTGACAATATTGGGAAAAAGTTAGATTACAACGTAAATAGAAAAAATGAAATAAAATGGTTAGAGATAACGTGTAAATCAAATTAATCGAACTTCAAATTGTTGGTTGAATGAGTTGGCAACTTTTCCTGAGAGAGCACAACATATTTACTAAACTGTTTCGGCTCCTTTAAATAATAGAAATCCATCGCATTTCATTACCTATCTAAGTTTATAGAAAATTTATATCTGTATATATGTGCAGAGGTTTCGTATGTAATAAAATCTTCTTGCAGATCTACTGAACACCTTGGAGCTTTTTCTCCACAAGTGAAAAAAATTCCCATTTTTGTAGCTAACTAAGAAAGAAACTGTGTCCAGCATTAGATGTAGCACTGTAGATGGTTTATCCCATTTTAATCCGTTTAACTTGTGGCTAAAGGACGCTAAATAATCGTCAAACTTACTTTACCCTGACACCCCTTTTAAAAGGAAAAGTTCAAGAATAAGTGCACATTTATTAAAATGGATTATTTTTTATTTTTTATTTTTTTTGTGAATCAATGTTTGCCTTTGTGTCTCTGTTTGGCCATGGCGGTGCTTGTGTTTTTAGATTCATGGTTTCTGATTGCCCTTTGGTATCCTCGAATGTTACTTTCTTAAAAGGCATATTTTAATGTTGAATATATTTCCAGAAAAAAAGGAGGTGACATGAGGAGTGTATGTCGCTATAAAAACTCTGTCAAATTACTGAAATTTTCGACAGTTTAAAAAAGGCGTAGGCCTATATCTATAACATGGATTTAAAGGAACTGAAACAGACGTTAGAAAGATTACTTCAAACTTATTATATACTCATAACCACAAGCCTAACAACGCTGTCGTGGGTTCGAGTTCTGCTCGCCCTGCTCCAAGTGTTGTGGTATCCAGTTACCTACCCAAGGTCGTGTTTCACGGAGTCAGCTGGTTAGCTGTCCGGGTTTTCCTCCCCCAGTGGGTCTGGTAGTCGTTATATAGCTAAAAAATTGCTGAAAGTGACGATAAAGACCCAACAGCCCAATCCTTAAACTAAATTTTCGTTTTTCGTTTCCAATTACAATATGTACTTAGCTGGGTAATAAAAGAGAGAATAACACAAAAACACAAGAGTACCACAAAATTATCACACTTCATTTTATTGTGATCTTTTTATTTTTTTTAATCATAAAACTGAAACGACAGCTCTTACTTTTTTCTCCCAGCTGAAAATATGGACATTTCTATTTGATTTGTACCTGTTATAGTGACCAAAATAGTGTAGAATTGGGAGATATAAAGGGAGCCCAAATCAGTTGAATTTTGGAAGATCTTCTTTTGCTCAGTTGGTTAATGCGGTGCTTCTAGATCTCAAGGGTGAGGGTTCGAATCCCGCTGATACTATCCACTGAATTTTCAAAACATTGGCGCTGCGAGCAACAACTATTATTATTATGATTATCATTATTCGAAACAATATCTTGGGGAAATGTGGTGTAATAATACGTCACACAAAAAATCATTACAACAGCCATTGGTATCGAGGATATTGTTTTTTTATTATTCTCTTTAAAAAGAAAATTTTATACATGTATATATAGCGATTTAAATGGAACATGGGTAAAATATTTTTGTTCAAATTTTAAGTTCTGATGACTTGCTTTTCTTTGAGCTTAGTTGGCGCTATCTTGGATTCACTTTGACATTAAAATTGCCCTCACAGTAAATTTGGTCTATGATGTTTCGACTAAGGGCCAAAACAAGATTGCGTCAACAAGTGTTATTGCCTTTTCAAGAAAATATTTGCATTAATATCATTTTCAGTTGACTGTTATTTTATCGCAAGAATTGCGAGATACAAATAACATTTTCTAAAATGAAATAAGAATTTGAGTTCATATGCAGATTGCATGAAGGAGTAACACAATTAGTTCCCATAATCAATGAATTTTTGTAAAATTTAAAAACGCGATAGAATCAGCTGTTGTTAAGTAGTATATTTCTCCACACGGAGAGCTGCAGATTTAACTTGGCACTGCATAGATAATTATAATATCCACCAAAGTAGAATAAATTAACTTTTGACAAATACAGTAGCCGTAAGCAGCTTACTGGAGATATCAAAAAGTCAACTTTCGGATAATTGTGGTATACCAGATTGAATTTTGACTTAGATTGAACGTGATCGTCACGGTAGACTTTCGGTTATTTTGAACCTTTCCATACTCCCCCCAACCTGAGTTCATAATTACTTGTAAATTTAGCTGGAATTAATTGTCCTTTAGCTCTGTATATAACAACTGGTATATGAGTTAAAAAGGTGTTTCAATAAGATTTTCCTGTGCAACAATCAACTTGTAACGCCCTGTTCTGTTGTTAATTACACCGACAAGATTGCCACATTATTTCAGAAAATTTATGTTATTTGAAAAAAAAGTCTTCTTTAGCAAATTTCACATCTCTCATCCAGCATTAGAAAAAATGTTCACATCATATGTGATATTTTTGTCCTCTGTTTCACTGGTTTAAAAGACATTATGACATTTGATATTTAATTTTTATCATTGTGACATCATGAAAAAAGGCGACCATGCCTGACGACGTCATCTTTAAAGGTCACAATTTTTAAGCAGGTGGCAAAATTTTTCCTAATTTCAATTAAAAACATTAGAGAAAAAAATCTAACATTGTCAGCAGTATATTAAGGCTTGAGCTTTAAATTTTGAATTTTTGACTATCTCGAGTTAGGAGATTCTGCAATAAACTGCTAAAAATGTAAGATTATATATTTTTCACATTTTCAGACCTGTTGAAAATTCTTCCAAATTCATCTTTCTGTAGTATATTACGGTTATTAGTAGCTTATCCGCTATTCATTTTAATTAAGTAACCCACGATAAAGTTCTGGCACGGTTACAATACAAGATGTTTGATTTAGATGTTTACGTCGAATTTCTGTCGTTCTCTTTGGTCGCATACAAGTATTCGTAAAAATGTTTTTACGTGAACCATAAATCCAATAACCATTTATTTTTTTTTTTAAATCAACCAGCTTGCTGAATCAACTTCGGAAATGTGACCACCTTACAATGTTAAATTGAAAGCAAGATTTCTATTTGAAGTTGACGAAGATTACAATTAACCGACATTTTTACGAATAATGTAATTTTTTTTTCGTATTTTATATTAGAGTATAAGGAAGCGTAGTATACAGAAATTCAAAACTCATAAAATCCTTAGGAGTATACAGTATCGAGGAACGAATTGGACGTGATCGCATGAACTCCATAAGGAGTGAGACCTGGTGCGTCGACAGGGTAAGCGTCTCCTGCTTTACATACATCACCCGTCATGCCAAAAACTTATGTCCAATAAACAAAAGTCATGGTCAGGAATAAGTCAAATCTGGTAGGTAAGATGAGACGACGAAATGCTTGAAATAGCAAAATGTAAACAGATCTGTATTAAGTTGTGATATTGTTACACTATAATGGTCAACCAACTCGTGATCGCGACCATAGAAATTGCGGAGTGTTGATTTCAATCGTTCTTTCTCATGACCTTGAAAGAGTAGTATATTGTTACATGTAGTAGTACACTCCTCTTAGTGAAGTCTTCATATTGAGATAATGCTCTAGCATATCGTATCAACTGAGATACATATATGCCGTATGTAGGGCAAAAGGTATGTTACTACCCAGGAATTCGAAATTCACGATACGAAAATTGAAATCATCACGTTTGGCATTGATTCTAGTTGTCAGTCGTCCATCTTTGTCAATTTCGAGACACAGATCTTTAATTTCTAGTTGACTGGGATATATGGTATTCAAATACTCACTGAAATACTGGTTATTGAGTGAAAGAACATCATCAGTATATCGAAACGTAAGATAAAAGAATTCAGCGAAATGTTTTTCTTTTTTTCTTTTAGAAGGTTTTGTATAATTTCAGCTTCATGAGAATGCAGGAATAAACTGGCGAGTAGGGTGCACAATAAGTGCCCATTGGAATACCGATTGTCTGCTGAAATATCAACCCACCAAACTGGACAAATATACTGTCGATTCAAAAGTTCAGCGTGTTAATAATGCCATCCTCAGTGAATTTGTTGTTTAAATCAGTGTGGTTCTTGACGAAGTAAGATCTTTCATGACCTAAGACAAGATATTTGTATCTGCATCTACCATTCTTGTTGAAAAAATATTGGTTGATAAGTAAGTGTAGTCGATCTTTGAGTAGTAAATGAGGAGAAAAGGTATAGAGAGTAGAAAAATCAAAAGTTTTGATGATGTGGCAGATCTTTAAGATTTTGAAGATCTTTTGAATTTATCAGAATCCATATCTGTTTGACACTAATAGTAGAGTAATCCTCTTCACAATATTTTGGAGTCCGTCTTTAACAGTTGAGACAATATCTGTAAGAATTCATGAGGAGTTTTGTAGAACATAAAGAAGAACCTGCCATGTATCTCCTTATATGGAATTTTATGTAGTTTCGGTATCAAATACAAGAAATGGAGATCATCGTCGACGTCTTTAAAATTGATTCCAAATGAAAAAACCCTGATTTTAGTTTTGGAGGTCATTTTTTTTATTAATTTTGCTCATCTGGTATTTATTACCGATTTCTAGCACGGAAAATTGTCTGTTTTTAGTCTTTGAAGATTTTTATCTATGTACGGTAAAAATCCAAATCGCAGTGGGATGTCGCCATCTGTACACTGTATATGCAAATTAACAAAAATTACCCAGAGATGATGGAAACTGTTAGATTATTCATACTAGTATGGCTACGATTATACTTTTGCTATAGTGGAACCAAATTCAAGATTTAATATCCGAAAATATTTGTCAGCGTTGTTGAAAAAAATGTCTGACAATGATCAGGTGGTTATTCTATTATCTTGATCCAAGAATGCGTAACAAGGTCCCTGTTCTTAGTGAGACAAGCTGTCTGCTGACCGCCTATGTCCTCAGCAGGTTCGGGAGAAGAACAGAGGTAGGCAACCAGGGTAGGGGTTTGAGCAGCTCTGAAAATTCTTAACATTTTGGATTTTAAGGGAACTAATCAGAGCAGTAAAATATACTTACATTCGCAGCCATGGTTTGCATTAAGATAAAATATTGTTGTGCTCCCAAATAAACTATAAATGGTGAAACTTGTACTGTAATTGTTTCATTACCAATTGTGTAAACATTGATAATTAACCAGCAATAATAACAGATACCTCTTATTTCATGAAATAGTCAGGTGTGTTTTATCATAAAGATATGAGATTTTATATATAGGATAAAGACTGAAGATAGGTATTTATTTTCATTGAACGGGCCGAGAAATCGAAGGGTAGTAAACCCCGATTCCGTAACATACCCTCCGATTTACATAAGTACCCACCTTAATTCCTCCACTTACAAACCATCAAAATTAAAACAAAATACAGATATTCTTAGTTTTTATTTACCTTTCGTCCTCTGAGTGGTTCAAAACTCTTCAAATGTGATGTCTTAAAAATTGTCATTCATGTGATCAGAGAACTCTACGCAATGAAGCTAAGTAGTTTCATTTGGCTGACACGGGGTGGTGGGGGTGAATATTAAAAATGAATTCGATTAAGTTCACACAATTTCTTTTTAAAAGAGTGGAATATTAACATACAGCAGTCAACGTTACTTAAGTACCTGTTATATTGTGATTGTGGAAGAATCCAGTACTTAAAATACCTTGAATAACAGTACAAAACTCATACATAGGTTGGTAATTAGAATTACAGTCTAAACAATTACAAATTGGAATTACTCTTATTTTATCCGTTTTATTTATTATATTTTTCACCTCACTCAATGCTTGTTATGGCGTTGTACTAGTAAGATTATGGTAATAGCTTCAGTAGTAGCTTCAGTAACCCAGTCCTGATCCGATTCCTATCAAGACATGACAGGAGATATAACAAACCTAAATCTGTGGACGGTCTTGTTTGTTATTATCCTCGAAGTAACAAAGGTATAATTGAAAAATATAAACAACATTAATAGACGGCTATTGCTTGGGGAATGTTTTGCGTTCTGTATATTTTTAAGCAGAATGGTGTGTTATGGTAAATATACATAATGCAATGCACATGATCTATACAATTATAATTTTGTACGTACATATTTAATTCTACTGATTGTCGTGAGTGGAAGCAGTTACTTATTATGTTTTTTAGGAAAAGCTTGTATGTTTAACTGTAAAACAATGTATGGTACTCCTAACTTACTTGCAGCTTAACTTTAGTAAATTTAAGATGTGTTCTTTGATAAGAAGAATCATATCGACCGAAGGACACTCTAAATTGTAACAATATTTTATAAAACGTACATGTATTTTTTAAATTAATTTTTGACCGAATCTGATCGACCGTTCTTCAATGATATGCAGATATCATTATTGATGTAGATGTGTGTTAATTATTGTTAATTGCATGGCATATAGTACATATGCATATAATCAAAGAGTCAAAAGAAACGTAAAACAATATACTTTATGTATCATTATGTCAGTTATGTTTTAGAAGATTCCTACTCAAAGTAAGCTGCTCTTAAAATAACCTGTTGACCTACGTGAACCGGATCTTGATGACGTAAACTTCATCCATAAATCTACCAAAACATCCCTCGTTTTCTTGCCCAAATTACCATAATTATTGAATCGTGAGGTATTTTAGATGACTTAACGCGTTGTAGATGATGTCGTAATTGCTTTCATATCTAATTTCCCATTATTTTAGCAAATACAAAGGTATGTTTTACATAAGGTCTCATTCACATCTACAATTATCACGGGGGTACTACGCCACGTGGCATTGTTTTATAAAACATAGAATTCAAGCAAATGTAAAACTAAAATGTATTTATATTAACAGTGACATTAATCTTAGATCAACAGCCCTTATTACTGGTATTATCCGTACAAATTGCAGATAAAATTGATTACTGTGCAGAGACCATCTGCTGGCGGAGAGACTCTATAGACCTCACTAAGGTTTCATGATTTTATCTACATATGAATAAGAATGACGTCCATTGTCATAGTTGATTGAAAACTTTCCTGTGCTGCAGTATAAGATTGGTGGATGTAAACCCCTCAGTGTCGTTCAGGGTTATATTATCTAAAGGCTAACCATGATCCTGTATCGGTCACCCACCCAGGTGTCCTTTTCAGAATGTACAAAAATGCATGAACAGGATAACCATACATGATGAAAGATAATGCGGTATATAATTTTGCTGACTCTGATTGGACTTCTGAAATAGGCCACGCATAAGTATTTCCACTGGACGCCTGTCTTTGCAACTAGTCTACAGTTGTGGTCATTTTGGATTAAAGATTAGCAGGTTCTACGGACATGATTAAAAAAATGCCAGCGTCACTGCTCAGAGCTCAATTTGATTTACCATTTCTGACAAGATTTTTATCTGTATGTCCCAAGACTCCTATGTAAAAACTGATCAGCAATGGTGGCCATCTTGGATCTTATACTGGTATGATTTATTAGCGATACAGCTTCAGTAGTATAATGTTACAGTTAAGTCTGATTTATCATTTCTGACAAGACGATCTAACAGTTCTGAATTTCATGAATGTACATTTGTTTAAACAATTTTAATTTTGGGAAATGTCATGTAATTTCATACCAGGATCGAGCTACTAGCTATCCTTTAGGATCAACAATAGAAACGGATAAAACTAACACTTATCAGAAAATTCATAGCTTACTTTGAATGCTAGGTTTTTCGATACAACATATAATATTTAAGAATATTTGTATTTTGACATGTTCTAGATTAACTTTAACACGTCTGTTGATATGATTTGATGGATTTTTCGTTTTAGTACCAGGTAGGATCCTTATTCCACATGGTCTGACAAGGAAAATTTGACAGTGGATCTACAATAAACAAATGGAGTCGTAGAGAAAATAGAATTAAGATATGAATTACATATTTCTTACTAGCTGACAAAACTTCGACACTTAAATGTACAACATACATTGTACCAGCTTAAATATTCGTCAGATCAAAACTAAATCATTCGGTAGCTATAAATGGTCTTAGTTGATATTCAGACAATTCAAGTCCAGTATTGGATTGATCAAAGGTGCTACAAATGTAAATTCAATGTGGCAAAAAGCACGTACCCTCAGCTGACTTCTACAGATATTAAAACACCATGAATGAGGCTGAATCGGTTTATATCGCAAAGGGGAAAAACGAGACTAAGACGATATCATTAATTATCAACACCTAACCTCGAGGTATGAAAGTTTTAACTTAGAAGCGCGACATTTGAAAATTCACGACAAACAATCACTTTAAGGAAATATCTACAAGCGACCAAGACATCATTTATTATCAACATTTAACCTCGAAGAATATGACAGTGTAATTCAGTAGTAACATGACTGATTGCGACATTTAAATATTCACCACTTAAAAATTAAAAATTGAGAAAATATCTACAAGCGAAAAGCCATATTGAAATCCCATCGGTCAAAGATGCGCCCACAACATCGACATCAGGAACACTTGATATACAATGTGCTTTCCTGTTTGGTAACTCTTTATGATGCCCTTTTAAATGTCATCAAATTGTCAACATTTTATGTTCCAATTTATGACAAGGAAAATCTTCCCGTTGTAAAGTTCTAATTATGACGTAAAGTACTTTCCGGTTAACTTTTCCTGCTTGATTAACCCATATTCGGGGACAGCTTTCTGGGTCTGTTTGAACTGTTAAAACTCATTTAAATTACTTAAATTTATTAAGTAATTTAAATGAACATGATGTCGCACGTGTTCATTTAATGTCACATAAATCCCTTGGCAATCTGTTGTTGTCTTAATGCATTTGACTATCCTTCTTAAAACAAATAACAAATGCCGTCAATTGAATCATAAAGTATTATATTTTATATTCTTGACAATTATTTGAAGCTAATAACATATAATTAAAAAGACTAATTGTGTTAGAGAACTCCCACTAATAATTATGCTTCGAGTTTTCGCACGTTTTATTATCTTACAATCAAATTCGTGTGAAGATAGCGATTAAGCTGAGAGTTATGTGTTTACCAGCTGAAGTAAAGGATGGGTTGCTTACGCATGGTATTCTTTTATCCAAGTATGAGAAAAAAATCAACTATTGGAACAAACCTAAACTAGATGGAGGTATTGTCAGAAACGACAACTATCCTCGTACCCCTTTTTTGGCCCTTAATTCCCTACAGTAAGGACAAGGATGTCAATACCTATTACCTTTCACTTTTACAATAGACGATGAGTGTACTGTTATATTACCCCCCTATTCGGGCCCCTTTTTCCTTCCCGACCTCTTAAATCAATCCAGTACAGCTTATGGCTCTATTGACAATTAGTTTGCATCTAAAACCAATGACCAATGCAATGATATACTACAATTCAATTTTTAAGTAATTACATCTTATGAGACCGAATTTATTGCACAATATGCGCATTTCGAGGAATAATCTCTCGTCAGTTGTGCTTGGGGCCTGAAATATGGAAACCAAACCAATATCCAAAAGGTCGAAGAGTGGAAGTAAATACCAAAATGACCGGAAAGTGGAAGCCAAACAACCAGATAAGGACAGAGCTATGCAAGAGGGAGATACTCCTTAGTTATCTAAAATCTTAGTAAATTTTACTCTGGCAAATTTAAATTTTAAACAATTTCACGCTG
>JAOXYJ010162637.1:0-10728 GCA_028566555.1 Lithophaga nigra
TTTGCCTTGGGACAAATACAAGATAGCACCGCACTGTCTTTGAAAAGGTTTATTCTAGTCTCTACAGTATATAAATAGCAGTCATTTGATGATGATGCATATTGTTATCCCTAAAAACGCACTGTCACTTTGATATTGTCCGAAATTGGTATTTCATAGACATAACAAGTTTGTTTCGTCAGTCTCTAAACATGGCGTCATGTAACGGGACTCATGACAATAACAAACAGCATCTATCAGGTGTCTTTAGTTAAAAAGTCATTAATGTCCCTTTTCATGGTTTATTGGAAATCTTAACTTGGGCACGGCACTGTATGTATGAGTTTAAAGTTTACTCCGAGATGGAGAGAGGATTTAGATTTATGGACACTATGCTCGACCTTGAGAAAAATTTTTCCATAATCAAGGGTTAACATACATTGTTTCGATTCTTATATGTCAAGATTTTCTTCTTGCAGTAAATTTATTTATAGATGTATGGACACAATACCCGAATATTTGAAAAAATTCTGATAATAATTGATTGACATAAATCATTTCGATTCTTATATTCTTGCAGTAAAGTTTCAAACGACCGACTACAATATTTTATATCTGACGCAATTTTGTCCAATGTTTTGACATTGTGATGCAATATAGGCATTATAAAGTTAAAAGTAAGCATTATCATGTCATCAAAGGCAATTACAGTGGGTCATATGAACTGTATTATACGTCTTTTCTGACATATATTGAACTTCATATGGATTTGAGCACAGATCAGTATTTATTATTTAAATGCTAACTGAAAGCACAGAATATCGATATGCTCATATCATAGGTCTGCACAAAGACTGCCTTGTCTTGTGAGAAAACAGTAGCACAAACACTTAGAAATTTCATATACAAATTTGAAAAATTGCATTTGAATGATTGATTGAATGTGTTTTTCACGCAACATTCAGCAATTTGGCAACTATATCGTGGCGTCCAGATTATACTGGTGAGGAAGCCCACGTATACCGGAATATCGGCAGGAAAAGTAGCAATCCTTGTTAATGAAGGTTGGAATCGAACACATCTTGCAAGGAGCAAAGCTTGAATTCACAACCCTGGTGTTGACATACCGATGATCAATAGTTTTTACGATTAACTACCTAGACTAGTCGGCCATCGAGGTCCAAGTTATTTAAAAAAAAAAGAGCAGATTTCCATTATTTTAAAAAATCATTTAATAATTCGTTTATCTTGCTAAAACAAACAACTTAAAATGCATTTGGTAACTGTGTTGATATCTCAACAAGCAGATTCTCTGAATGAAGCGGACTAAGGGACATCTTAAACAAGAATTTTAAAATGTATTACCAAGGTAATTATACTGAATGTCTCTTCCTGGCCAATTAAAATGTGTATTAAATGAATATGTTCAAGTCTTATTACTGCAGTTGCTTTGTGTTCAGTATTTCTCTGAATTAGACCAAAACACTGTGAAATAGATCAAGATACTAAAATTTGACATAGTCAATAAAAAGGGTCAAAGTCGTATGTTATTGCGTTATATATTGGCTGATTCATATTAAATAGTTACTGAAAAGTTTACCTAACCCTGAAACATGACTTGAAAATTTGACCAAGTCAGTGAACCATAAAAATGATGGTTAGGTCAGAAAAGATAATACCAACTCATATGGTAACAATATATACATGTACATGTATGCTTATAAAAATGAGAGGGTTAAATGTTTTGTTTGATATTTAAGGGGAAACCTGTGTTTGTATACATAGCCGATAAAAAATTTGCCGTCCTCCCCTTGGAGATAAGTAATGATCGGACCCTATGTACTCTGAGGTTATCGCATATTATTCAACAGTCCCCTCCTGTTGTTGAGCGTTGGAAATATTTGCATTCCATCCAATCCTTATACCATAAGTTTACCAAGGACTGTCTTTCTATCCGGACATTCCGCCTTTCAGTAAGAATACATATATCCCGAAGATATATCTCTATTGACCTAAGAAACAAATATTGACTTACGTTATAGGTCCATAAAACCTCATATTCCATATGTATTTGTTTTAAGTTAATTCGTTGGTTTAAAAAGTCACATGACGTTTTGAATAAAACATGGTATTGACCGATTGAAATTTCGTATTTACCGCTCAATTCAGCGCGTGTATTTATAGATGGAATTTCCCCCGGGATTCCTATTTCCGGTTACAAATTTTCATCCAATCAAAACGCCCAAATTAGACGCCTGCTCATGCTTACAAAAGTTGACAAAATGGCCAGTGCCAGTGGGTCTGACGAGGCATTCGTAACAAAATCAAGTTGTGGAGCGTTATCTGACGAATCACCGGTTAGAAAACCACGTTTTGCAGAGTTGTCGGAGGCTAATCTAACCGAAATTTTGAACAAAAAGGACTCTAAAAATACCAAATAGGCAACAGAGCGGGCAGTTCGCCTTTTCCGAAACTATTTGAAGGAAAAAACCTTCCGGAAACGTTTGAAAATTCTCTGTGGTGGAACTTGACAAGGTGATGAGTAAATTTTACAGTGAAGCCAGAAATGTGGACGGCGAGCTTTACAAAAAAAGCAGCCTTATGGAATTAATAGACATTTAAGTAATACACGTGGAATTGACATTATTAAAGACGCCGAGGTTTACAAGTTCTACAAAAATGTTCAAGGCAATGTGTGTACAGTTGAAAAGAGAAGGCTATGGTGGTATTGAACATTACCCTCCAATTGAAGAAAATGACTTAAAGAAGATTTATGCTAGTCTAAGTGACACAGATCCTGTCTCGTTGCAACATAAAGTTTTTGTGGATGTACTTTTATACTTTGGAAGGAGGGGTCGAGAAAACTTAAGGGACCTCGAAATTATGGACTTTGCGTTGTCTACATGTTCTAAGAGCTCTGTTGGTGGTGGTGATGTTGAAAATATAAGATATATATACATTAAAAAAGATGAACTTACAAAAAATCACCAGAGTGACACAAATTCTGCAAAAGGAAAAATGTATGAGATTAGAGGTAAGTTAGTTGAAAAAAAGTAAAACATTTTTAAATATTTAATTTTCTTAAAAACTTTGAAATAATGGATAAGAAATGTCCTCAGCTTATTGTTCTGCTACAAATTTTCCCTGCAAGTATGTTGTCTCGCATCGCTTCAACTCCATGTTTTCAAGCTCCCTATTCGAATACCGTTATCAGGGTTATATACTGGCATATCTTTATGTGTACAAGCTGTACATAATCATTAACCTTTATTCCCCCTGACATACATGTAGACCATGTAACGTTTTGTTCAGGAAAACTTGACGAGATGTTCTGTGTGTCTGTGAACTTTAAAAGTCTACATTAATATTCACAAGAATTATAAAACAAGAAAAAAACCAACACTTAATTGCTGTTCGTTATAAAACATAGAAACAAACCAATGCTTAATTGCTGTTCTTCATATAATGTGAATGTTTAGCGTGTTTAACCCTGCCAAAAAAAAAACCAAAAAAACTATAACACACTAACACTTTCATACCAACATCAGAACAATTTGTTTTTTAAAATTTGTGAAATCTTATAAATGTTGCATAAGCTTAATAAAATTTTCTCTAATTCCTATTAGATTTTCACACTTCTCAACCCGTGTGAGAACAAATCGATAATCAACGTGTGGATCACTTTGTTCTCAGTCACTGATTGGTCAATTATTCATAAAATCAATTATGATGTCACGTTTATCTGGTAGCTTCTTTGGCAACTGTGCCATTGACAGGCTGCATGAACAATGATTTTTACACTAGAAAGACTAAAAAATCATTGGAAAAACAAATTTTCCTTCTGTTTGCTCGTGGGTTACAATATTTCTCCACTCTCGATAGTTAAATTTTAGATTTTAACATGCTCGCTAAAGCTGGCATGTTGAAAATCTAAAATTTAACTATCTCTAGTGGAGAAATATCGTAACCCACTTGCAACAGAAGGAGAATCTATATTTAATTTTTTGTACAAATTTTTTAATTATATTTTACAGATGATGAAAAATGTCCTGTTTGTAGTTTCCTGAAATATAAGTCCAAACTGAATCCAAAGTCAACAATATTTTTTCAGAGGCCACGTGCAAATCCTAAAGGACGCTGCACCTGTAGGACACAATATTTTAGGAAATTTTATGTCTGTTATATCTGAGAAAGCAGGGACTTCAGTGAAATATACTAATCATTCATTGCGAGCTACAGCAGTGCACTTATTGGATGTTGCAGATTATCCAGGTCGTCATATCATGTCCGTAACAGGTCACAAGTCAGAAAACAGTCTTAAAACATACACAGGTTTTACTTCCGAGAAGACACTTCGTAAAATGTCACACACTATCAGTGAAAATTTACGTACAAACATGAAAGATGATGCCACTTCTAATACTGAAAGTGCATCCAGTGTTGAGGAGCTAAATTCTAACTTTGATACAGATTTGCTTGATTTTTTGCTTTTGTCCGACTCCCAGATGGAAAAACTGGCTGAAAATATTCAACATGACGTTGAAGTTCCATTTGTGGAAAACCAGGCTGAAAATATTGTTTCAAATGTGCAAAATCCTCTAGTTCAAAATCAAAATGTTCAAAATCTTGCACAAAGTAATGATACAAACCAAACCGCTGAAAGTAATGTTGGATTATTAGTGGGAAATGAGTTACAAAACAGTGTTAATCAGGCAACCAAAAATGATATTTATGGCTCATTTAATTTGTGCTCCAATATATTTCCAGGATCAGGATTTCCTACCATTTACAACTATGGAAATATCAATATCAGCTACTCTGTGTTGCCGAAGTAATTTTATACCACTTATTGACAGTTGTACCTTTATACACTAAAATTGTTGTTGTTGTTGAATAAAAATTGTGTTTTATTGATATTAAATTTGTTTATGAATCAAATGATAATATAAACAGGTTAAGAATCTTTCATCCATTTGAATGACTAGTGCTATTATAATGGAGCAGGATTGCTGCGATGTTGACCCTCATATTGAGCACCTAGTCTCATCATTTGTTTTCTATAGGAGTTTTTGTTGCTCATGCTTTTAATATTTATCTTTTTTTAGGGGGGAAGGGGGGTTTACGCTAATTGATAATTTTGTATTAGTTTATAACGACGTATTAGAAAAAAATTACACGATGTCTATCAGCATTTATCTTATAGTCCAAAAGAATACGCTGTATTTAAGAAAAGAAGACGTTTAAAATGCATTTTCGGGAATCCATTAATCTGTCTTACAGTTGTAGTGTGGTACTTACAGTTGAGTTACTTACAGTCTGTGTTAAAATATTTCCATATAGCGTAACAATATACGTTTTATGAATATTCCGCTGCAATATCGCTTTATACGTATATTTTCGTCGCCTTCTACAGAACTCTATTTCAGCTGTACATTGCATATACATGTATATCTCAAAAATGAAGAAAACACGTGAATTATAGTATATTGTAAATGCTGTCTTTATAAGACGTTTTGAGTATTGTACGATGAAAAATACAACAGCGCTCTAGAAATAACCCTGTACACAACGAAATCCTATTGTTCTTATTTATCTTGTTATTTATTTATTTACCATAATCATGCTACAGACATAAATACACGACTGTGTTTTTTACATATTACGAGTAAAAGTCTGACATCTGTCTAGGCAGGTTATAAAATAAATATTTTATGAGAGAGGGATTTATCTAATAATCTTGTAATAGTTACAATAAGAGAAGTTAACCCTTTCTTTTCATCCCCGTAACGTTCAATCAATCGTCTTACGTAATTTTTATAGAAATATTAATAATAAGTAAGTACAAAGTTGATTACGTTAAATACTGACTTGTAAATTATTTTGATCGATATTTCCAAATTACGTAATATTGCGGAGAAAATTGTTTTCATGTCTTTCGTTCATTGCTACCTTACCCGTAATGCTTTTTTTTGCTCTATCCTCTACAACATAAAAAAATCGGCCGAACGGATATAGTGATGATCTAACACACAGCTGTTCTGGTTATTAAAGTGGAGACATTTTCTGGACTATTTTTCATTTAATTCTGCAGGTTAGTTTACATTTTTAATCAAATCAAGGCTCTTCTGAAGAATAATTTGTCCAACTAAGGTATTGATAATCTATACTCATTAAGATTTTGACAGATGCGCTTGTCACGATCAGAAATGCTCAAGACATTTAGATAGTGCACACCTTAAAATCTTTTTTTAGGGTTGATTTGGTGAAGTTTATCGTCGCCTTCAGAAATTATTCAGCTATATCGTGACTACCAAACTTAAATGGTGGAGTGGGGAAGCCTGGACAGCTATCTAGCTGACCCAGTGAAAACTCCAACCTTGAGGGTAGGTGTCTGGAGACCTTAACACATGAAGCAGAGCGAGCAGGACTCCATCCTGCGACAGTGGTGTTGGACTTACGGTCACATATTATTATGTTATTATATGATAGACATTAAATAATACTAATTCAGCATTGGTGTACATGAATTAGATTTATCGAGACAAAGTTTTGTTGTTCCCTTAGCGTAACTTCGCTTGCCAATTAGCTCACATCGATCAATCAAAGTTCCGTATGTTCAAATATGCCTTCATATATCGTAGTGTAGTAATAATGTTCGAAGATACCAAAGGGGCAACCAGAAACCGTAAATCAAAAAAGAACAAACAACGGTCTGGCCAAACAAAGACACGATGACAACATTGATTACAAAACATAACACGCAAAACTAAAGACAGAGCATCTCCTGCTCCACTAGTGGCACCCGCCTGTGCCTTGCAGTCGTATCGAGAGAGATATACACATGTATTAAAAATACATGGCACTATGCCATACGACATTTCTGAGTAGTTTCATTCAGTTGAACATTATAAATTACATACGAATGTTACTGTAAATAAAAGGTATTTTTACTAATTACAACAATGTAAATAACAATAAATTGAAATATTGAATTAAATAAAAAATATATATAGTTTCAATTATATCGCTTAAGATCACCAATACTATCATATTAACGGACATTTGAAAACTTGCCAGTAACAATAGTAAATGACCAGATTGGTCGAGTGTTTTAAGGTCGCTGAAACATTTATATTATTTGTCAAACAACATCATCTCCCAGGTTCGAGTTCTGCTAGCTTGCTTCATGTGTTAAGGGTCAAGATGCTTAGCCACGGCAGGTGTTTTGCTGTTTCGCTCTGTCCAGCTAAACTGACTATATGTTTCAATTGCTATCAAAACTAGCTTCTGAAAGCAGTTTACCAAATTCGATATAAGTTCGTTGGCCGAAGTGTGACCTAATAACTTTCTGACACCAAAAATTGAGGCTATAATGCACTTTTTATAACGTCACTCGTATTTCTCTTTCGAGTTATTTTTGAGAAAATTATCTTTATCACTTGTGGGGAGTCCCGTTTTATTTGAAAACTATCACTTTCTTGATCATTTTTAAAAAATAATTGGAAATCTAAATTTAATCACTTTGTAAAGTTAATGTTGTAAGATTTTCATTATTTTTGATATGTCACCCAAATATTTTTGTACTTTTCAATCCGAACATGATAGATCGATAGTCCGTAATATCAAATAACATTTTTAAAAAACAAGTAATACAGGTAATTTTAAAATCGTTTAAATTAACAGGTGGACTTTTGTAAAAGATTGCAATTTGAACGATTCACTTTAGAAATGTTGGTTTAATATGTTTACGGAGATAAATTATTTCATGGATCATTTATTAACAATTTAAATGACATAAATCAATTTTTCAACTTTGAACTTTTTTATATAGGCGAAGCTTCATATTTTCTTTCTTATGTATGATACGCTCTAAAAATTGTCAGTTTTCTTGCGTCATTAGACGCGATTAATTGCTCTAAATAAGGTGCATGCAATATTTTCATTTCTTTATATAGTTTATGACAATGTGCTTAAAAAACGTGACTATGAGATTTACATGTTTTTCCTGCATTATGTGTTCCTTCTTAAACTTTTCTGTTGATATTTTGAAAATATGAGACTGAATTCTGATTCTGTGTTATTGTACATGTAAGTTCATTGGTAGACATTAATATTCCTTCAAACACGTATCAAGATAACCGAAAGAAACCGCGAGTCAACTGGTTATTGGGTTATCTAAATGTAGTAAAACAGTGATGATTAAGTGAAAATCACTGGTTTAAACTACAGTATCGTCACTTTTGTTACTGGTAAATTAACGTATCAGCCCAGTGCCTAGTGATATTGTGGCCGGTAAATTGAATTCTAGTTTTGTCTTTCAGTGTATAGGCAGTTGTACATTTACAATCCCTATCCTCTGTCCGCTGGAATTATGGGTTCACCTCATATTTTTTTTACCTGTGGCTCGCTATCTGGACATATTTCGAGCAAAGGTAACGGCTTTTACTGAACGTTCGTGCTTTACTTCCGGCATTCCAGCTTACGACACCACTTGGTAAACACGCTATAGTTGAAATATACTGTTTAAATGGCAATACCCCACTCCAAAAACAAACAAACAGACAAAACAAAGCAAAGCAAACAAAAAAATATATATTTTTGCTGTAACTAAAAATATCTTGATAGTACAGTATTTGTTTTGCATGAAGAAAATAAGATATAAGTAACTCGAGCTATGATAAAACAGTAATTTTTGCCATGACTTTCCTATAGGTTAGATTTTAGATCGAAATGAATTAATGTATGTCAAAAATTGAAAATGAATTCATCATGTAGATTTTTTATTTATATTAAACGAAGAAAATAGTCGGTGAAAATTTAATACATTCTGCCATAGTACAAAAGAAATTACCAAATATTGCTACTTTCAAAACTAATTTAAATTTATCCACATTCTTAATGACTTGTTTAATCGTTTTTTAATTGTTAAAATTGAAATTTTGAAAGTCACGGGAAACATACGATACGCCATAAAGACCCGACCTGTTCTATTAAAGTTATTGTATTTGGTTAAACAACACAAAGATTGTAATATTTGATAAAACAGTGGGATTGTCACTATAATGTATCACCTTTTTAAAAAAGTAATTTGATCACAAAAAGGAAAAAAAAGCGACTTATTGGGACAAATCTAAATAATTCTGTTCTTGTTGTGTACTTTTGGAGTTATTTTTCCGTGCTATGTACTTTAGGAATAAAGATTGTTTCTTGAGAAAAGGTAGGTCAATCAATTTCAGCTTTTTTTATCTGTTCAAGCGTTGTGTGCAAAAGAACGGTTTCATGTCGACACATTTCATTAACGAGACCATTTTTGCTTCGATAACAAATTTTCTTCGACTTATCAATAACGTTCATTCAGATCATGGATTTGTATTTGTGTAAGATTGGTAAAATGATGATCTATATTGTTCAAATACTGGTTAACGAGAAGTTTATTACGTATGTTATATTAAGAAACCGAAAGAAATCGTGTGGAAAGGGTATCTCATCTTTTTTTCAAACTGCTTATTCATGTACTTTGAAAATTCAGTAGTCTTGTACTGTACAGATAATCTTATACCTGCTTCAAAATGCAAAGGGCTGTAAGGGGCAGCCTCAATGCGCATGCATGTCAAACTCTTCGTTTTTATGGTTTTAACAAAGTGTTCTAAATAATTTGTGGGCTACTTGAATATTAATTTGAGGTGCTCCTTAGAATTAGGGAAGTACAGACAGAACAGAACTTATGACAAATTCTTTAGACATTGGGGTAGCACGATAAAAATACGAAATATGATGCCCCTCTCAGAAATCCAATATCTGTATCATTTATCAATTTTTAGTAAATTATCAAGTACGAAAATTAAACCTAAATTACTAAGCTAGTCTATATACGTGTAATAAATTCATGATATAAATTAATGAAGGGTTATATACGGCGCATTGTGGGCTTAAAACCAACTCATCGATGCATCTTTGAACGTTAGTGATAAAACTATTACACATTACTTCATCGATACGAATCAAGACGTGTTTTATATTCACACACTCAAATGGGAACGCAAAACGTATAATACAAAAATTAAGAAAGACTTGTCATTTTGACACAAATTTTGCAATAGCTGTAGTTTAAAGATACAGAGTAATTAATAGCATAATTCAACAGATCAGTCCACCCCATACCTATTCAGAACCTCAACATCGACAATGTCAAATTATGGTCATTCCAAAAAGGGACAAACCACTATCGTAGCTAGTGTAATAAAGTTTACGTTTTTTTCAGCGATTCTTTCAAGTTATGCATCAGTTTCCTTTAGCAATAAAACATGTTGACGCGATATAGCTGAATCATTGGTGAACGTGGCGTGAAGTTATAATCCTCAATCACTTCTTACGGAATGCTGCGACCAAAATTAGGCCTTTCTGACGGTTTTGTAAAAGGCCAGTGTCCAAAAAATATTTCATATCGATTCGAACTGAATCGTGGTATGCGCATGGGAAAACACCGTCAAACGTCTATTCTACCATTATTTAGCGTAACGTCGAGTGTCACCAACACCGCGCGCAACGTCAGAATCGCCGTTTTACCCTTTTTTTCAGTGTCCAATAGAAGTTTGACGATTTCTGTGGCTAAAACAAAGTCGGTGACCCCCTGTTTATTTTATATCAATCGATTCGTTATTTCAGTAGGAATAAAACATTAATTTTAAAAAAATTCTATGCATTGGCTTAAAAAATAATAGGAGTTGAGTAAAATTTTCATGATTTTCT
>JAOXYJ010162745.1:0-10728 GCA_028566555.1 Lithophaga nigra
ATTTCCAGGATTCTTCCTCATCATATTCTTCTTTGTCTCTCAACCTCTTGGCAGTATCTCTAATCTTTCGGTGAATGAGGTCGCGACTCAAGCCTTTGCACCACATCACTTTTAATACAGTATGATTTGTTTTGATAATCACAATTAAGTTGCAAAACTTGTTTTTTGTAATAATTTTTGAAGAAACTGAACAGTTTTTGCATAACATAGCAGTTTAATATTAAAAATACCTACCTACTCCCCATTCTTCTCCTCTTTCACATCCACACTGAAGAACTAACAAATTGCTCACATAAGTAGACTCCATCACTTGGTCTATTATATCAAGTGATGCAAAGTTCCTATAAATGAGCAACTGTTGCATAAGAGATTAATTTTTGGAACTTGTACCTACAAAAAGGAAATTAATATATATAAGATAAAATTTTATCTTGCTCTTACAAACTATACAATAGAAATGGATAAAATTTTAGCTGGACAGAAGATCACATTTACATAAACATGATAAAGAAGGAAAGATAAAATTTTAGCAAGAAAACAAATAACTTTTTAGAAAGTAAAAAGTTCATAAAATAATATAGTAAGAAGAAATGATAAAATTTTAGCAATAAAGAAACATGCACTATAAGTATACAAATAGATAAAATTTTAGCAAGAGGAAAGATAAAATTTTAGCAAGAAAAAAAGTTTTCATTTTATAAAAGGAGAAAAGATAAAATTTTAGCAAGAAGAAAAGTTGACATTTTATAGAAAGCAGGAAAGATAAAATTTTAGCAGTCAAAAAACATGCAATACATGTGTACAAATGGATAAAATTTTAGCAAGAGGAAAAAGGGAACTTTAAAAAGAAAAGTTTATATTTGCTGACAAGGAGATAGTGAACATTTGTGATTATTAATGAATATCAGTTACTGATTACATAATTGATTAATGGATCTTATGAAAGTAATAATTAAATACTGATTTAAATCAATCTACAATGATCTAACAAGTCTGTGACAGTTCAAGTCTCAATTAATATGTGACTGATGATAAACTTTTTCTGCGAGTTGTGTCATAAATTATAAATTGATCATAATGATAATTCGATGAACAGAATCGACAATTATCGACCATATTTATTTAATCAAAATAATCTATACATTGTACATGTAACTAATGGATCAAAATGCTTTGTTTGATCGATAAGTGTTCGAGTAGTCAGATTCATCAATTAATGACTGTTCAAAATCTGATCAATAAGTGATCAATGATAAATTTGATCAATTAGTTATGTCTGGTAATTTATTAGCACGGAAAGGCCAGTTTTGGATTGATCCTCAATGATTTGTACATTTTTCCTTGATATAATCAAAAACGATTTCTATTACAAACCACATACAAGTACTTCAGAGAAATTATAAACATACACCACAATGAAAACACACAAAAATAAATTAACATGACAGTCAAGAATAGAAATACACACAATGCACAAGAAGTTACATAAACTGTGTTTTTAGTAGGCACTTGTAACTAAGTGCATTATTTATAAAATATCTGAAGTACCCAAGAACTGGTGATTCAGCCAGAATTCACTTGGTACAGGACAAATGTACTGGACCAAATGAAATCTTTCGGACATTCAGAAAAATGTCAGGCATGCAGTTCGGGATCACCATTCATGTTCTTATGGTTCGAAATATAATGGTTTAAATTGGCTTTATGGTTTAAGAGGAGAACATTTTTTATATATTTCCCATTGGGTCCTACATTGTATGTTAAACTCTGTCCCCCGGTGGCAGCCATCTTGGATGACAGATAGACTTGTCGGATACAATTTTTACATATTGATCAGTACAAAATTAAATAGATAGACATGTTTGAAACTTTTAAAACGATGCAGTATCAGAATTTTCTTCGTTTTGTTTTATAAATTAAAAAACATTAGCATACGAAATGAAAATCGTTTTGTGGATAATTTATGAATTCATACAGCTTGTTTTCCTGCAAATATTGATTGAAGAAGATTGTTTTGGTTTAACAATCAAAACTGTTTACTAGAAGCGCAAGGAAGACAGGAAACCGCTATAAAAACAGTTACTACATGATGCAATTCGCGGTACAACACAGTTTTCACATTTTCATAAATATTTCAATAAATAAGGCTCTCTTTACTGTTATATTTAAGAGAAATGCTCTAATGACCTTAAGGTTTCACTGTAAGACCTTATATTGTACTTCCAATCATTTTAAAATATGAAAACAAAAATCATTAGTGACCAGCTGACACATTATCCCCTTGACTGTATTTACAAGATCGTTTTGCGAAAGATTCACGTAACATGCATAATGCGTAATGCCGTGCTAGCAGGCAAGCAATAAATATTTGTCATCTAAATACTTCAAGTTCTAAAAAAATGAAAGTTCTAACCGTCACAGAAGATGTCAGTTTTTCTCTGCCGCTTCGGTGGTTGCAATATCCAGTGGTCGTTTGTACACGGTGACGCTATCAATCTCGTGAAAAATGAAATCTCGTTTTCTGGGGACAGAGATGTTAACTTAAAATACAAAGCCAATATGGAAGATGCGAGTCCCGTTAGTATATTGGTTCCAGAATGCCTTTATAAATGAAAGATTTGTACCAAAAATGTGGTGATATCTACAGTTTAATTATGCGGCTTCTTGAAATTGGACTATTGAATTTATCTAAACATGTATGTAAATTTCGCAAAGAAGGCCATTTTGGCTTGAGAAAAGACCCCACATTTCAAGATTGCTACGTTTGGAGGTGTTCAAATAAGAGATGCAACAAAACAATTTCGTTGAGAAAGAGAATGCAGTTTGAAAATCATAAACTGACAAATCAGGAAATTATATTTATTACATACATTTGTACTTTTGGGTTTATAAATGTAACCAGGATTTTGTTGTCCATGAACTTGGTCTTGGAATTTCAGCACCTACTATCATTGACTGGTACAATTATTCCCGAGAAATTTGCACAGAAATCTTGCGTAGTAAAGAAAAGCGTTACGTCAAATAAAAATGCCACAAATTACAATTTTGACGGATATTACAAACCTCAACACCAGTATTGATTTCCAATGTTAAAGGTACTTTTACTATTCGTTCAGTGCTCACCCATCCCAAAGGCAGATAAAATGCTGTGATTGAATATTTACGTACATATTTCGCATATCAAATAGTCTCACTAATGCCTCAAATGCAGGAAGAACTGACATGAATACATGTACATACCGTCAGCTCGAAGCGAAAACCAAAATGGCGACATTCAATCAGCAAGCCTTAGCAACGTCATGCTTGAGTATTGTCATGCACATTGAACCCCACAAATGTAATTGCATATAATGTACACATACAGTTAAGACATAGTATATATATATCGAGCTAACTTTCTGAAGCACAATAAAAACAAAAACAAAAAACAAAAACAAAAAAAAGCCTACCTACATGACATGTACATGTACCCTACCTACATATGTAAATTGAATGGGCATGTTACCCAAACCAAACAATTTTTTTTCCAGGATGAACCAATGTCTTGCATGATCCCACGGTATGTGAGTGTTTATACTTCTGATCCATTACCTTCGTCCACTTTTATAGATAACAACTTTTTCTAGGGTTTCCCATGGACCATTTTAGAGGGAAGGGCCACCCTGCCCTTATTTGGAGCAACCCCTCTGCTCTCTAAACAAAATACACAATATCCATGTATATTATTTAGGAAGTGGTCATCCCCTTGTTTTTTATCTAAATGAGCAATCTGCATGTGCAGATTTGAATAATTTGACAAATTTGTTTTAAATTTTACAGTTTGAACGATCCAATCATATATTAAATTAACTGTGGAATCTAATAAATAAGCACTTTTCTCTTTGTCCCCCTCTGCCCTTGCCCTCTGCGTCAGATTTCCTGCCCCTTTGTAAATTCTGTAAACACTAAATTCCTATTATTTTCTAATTTTAGTATTAGCAGCCATCTTGGATGTTGGGCGGAGTCATAAAAAAATCTGAAAGGGGACCACTCAAGGACCATTCCACCAGTTTGGTTCCATTCAGCAGAGTAGTTACAAAGGAGTTCATTTTTAAATGACTATTTGTCAAACTACAACAGTGGCCATCATGGACGGAGGTTGGGATTTCATTATTTAACTGATATTTAGTGCAATTTATTTATGCCTCCTATACCTATTACCAGTGTACTTATCTATGACGGCAGAATACTGCTCGCCCTCCGGCAAAAAATTAAAATAATATATATCTAACAAATTGCTAGCTTCATGGCTTCACAGCTAAATATAAACAGAATCTGTTTACATTCTGCAGTCAGGGGTGTAACTTTAAAAGGTTACTGTTTTGTAACTGGAAAAAGTTATAATTTTCATAAATTTTGACAAAACTTTACAGTTTTCTTTGCAAAAGTGAATTATAACCTAAACAAGTTATAAACAGTTTTAATGAAAACTGGACAAGTCAACGGAGATGTGTAAAACCAAAGCAATTTCTTTGAAAGATTAGCCAATCATATCAATGAATAGGTCACTGTTTTCATATAACATATAGTAATTTTCCAGATAATTGACATTAATGGTGTAAATTCCCTTATCTTTGAAGGGCTTGCGCAGACAGATTTTGCTGATGCTCATAAAAGTTTATTGACCTATCATAAAATTGCATAATTTGTTCATCTGGGAAAATTATCAGTATGTACAGGAAAATTCTACATCTTGCTTAAATTTTCAAATGAATGAAGGTACTGAAAATCAAAAGTAACCTATTTCAGTTAGTTTTGCATTTTAACCACTTTATAAATAACTGAAAAAAGTTATAAAAGCAGGATGACAAAAAGTAACTTATATAAGTTCAAAGTTCATTCTAGGATGCACCCTTGCGGGAATCCCGCATTTTAGAAATGTCTGGCGCATTTTAATAATGCTGTTGCGTCAGTATGGCCCACTGTTTATTACAAAGGCCCGTTGTAAACTATTGCTTGCGCCACCATTGATGCCTAAATAAAAATAAATTTACTATGAAAGTTTTAGACTTGGTTAAATAACAACTTTAATATTCATGTTTTCATATTCTCTCTAAAGCATTTTTGAGATCCTGATAGGGTAATAATTTTGAATCGTTTTCAGATTTGATCTTGAAGTTTCCACGAAAATATCAATACTTTCCTGTTTAATTCTGTATGATTTCATATTGAAATTTTGTTTTAAAACGATTAACTTATAATTGATATATTTTGAAATTCTGAAATATATACACAGTAGCAAATAGTACAGATATTAGCAATGCTGACCGGAACTGATCGACACTTTACAAGTAATCTTTAGATTTTATTTAATTTTGTATATCTTCCGTTAAACAGTCGAGGGGTGTGCCCTGAGAACGGTTGAACAGAAGATACACAAAATTAAATAAATCTAAATGTTTTGTATTAGAACCAACGAAAAGTAAGATATTTAATGACTGACAGATCTATGTCAAAATCACGTTTACCCATTTCTTTGAATTGTGACAGACATTCCCATGACTGGATATTTCCCGCACAACATTCACACGAGCAGACATTTCCCGCGCAGCGTGTCATTTTTTTTATGAGTGTTCGGTCGGATGGCATGGCGTATTATCAGAATGCAAGAGAACCATTTGACGATGGTTATGATTTACTTTTATCTCAAATGTCAATTGACAAGTCATATGACCACAATGAACAACACTTTGATGACGATCTTGGCTTGATCTTGACACAAGTGGCAGACGAGTTGGAGCGCGAATACAAATGCGAAGAATCTCTTAATAATATGACCATTTCACAGTGTGTTGCAGAATATTTGGACGATGATATTGACTTGTCAGAATGTACATTTTCGTTGGATTTTAAGATGGAAAACAGGGATGTTGAAAAGAAAGATGAACCGGAAACGAGATCTGAACAACCAGTCAGTAAAAGTGACATTGATCAGTTGATTAATTCCGAGAAAAATCAAAACACGGAGAAGAACACGAGATGGGCTGTTAAAGCGTTCAACAAGTGGCGTGACGCTAGAAATAACGACAATACCAATAAAACTATTCCATGTTTAAAAGAAATGGATGCAGAGACTATGAATAACTGGTTACAGCGATTTTGTTTGGAAGTCTGGAAACATGATGGTTCAGAATATCCATGCAAGTCGTTATATTACATTATGTGCAGACTTCCACGGCACCTGAGAAATGAGGAAATATACGATAAGAACTTTTTGGATGACAGCGATCACAGGTTTGCCCTTTTCCGTAAGGTTTTAGATGCAAGGATGAAAGAGCTGTTGTCCCGAAGATAAGGAACTCAAGTTAAACAAGCAGACCCAATATATCCAGACGATGAACAGAAAATCTGGGAATCTCAAGTTTTTGGAATGGATTGTTCTTTGTCCTTACAATACACAGTGTTCTTCTGTAACTGTAAGTTGTTTGGGTTACGTGGATTCGACAAACACCGTATACTGGAATGTGATCAGTTTGAAATTGGAACTGACGAGAGAGGGAAATTCGTACAATTTATTGGAAGATCAACTCAAACATTTAATGGTGGACTTAAACAAATGCAGCTGAAAAATTAAGATATAAAACATTACTATTCTAGATCTGATGGTAAGTCAGTTTCCTTTTTTCCCAAACAGAGCTAAAATCTTGTCGGTTAATATTATTTACAGTAAATCTTGCTTTCTGTCCAGTTAATATTATTTCCAATTCTAATGTAACACGATATGTAACGTCAAAATTTATATTGGCTGACCTTTAAATTTTCAGGGGGTAAAAAATTCACGGTTTACCTGTTGAAACGTCTTGTGCAATCACATATGACGCTTCCGGTCATTTAAAATTCAGCTAAAACCATTTATTTTAACTGTTTCATTAACGTAAGGGAATATTTACCGACATCGATCTTTGATTTTACAGTCGCAAATATCCGTTTTTTTGGCTCCACTGACGCGTCGCCAGAAAACTCAATTTTCGACAGTAAAAACGACGATTGACATCCGCAAGTATTAAAATACAGTACAGCCATATCCTAATTCCCTTTTTTTGTGCTGTAGAAAAAACACATTTTCTTAGCTGGCTAATAACATTATTTGAACTGTATTAGCAGTAGTAAATTTTGTCGCATGCTGTCCGCCCATTTTTTTGTTTTTCTGTTTTTTTTTTATATTTTTTTGTTTTTGTTTCTATCTTAGAATTGGTTGATTTTGTTTGTTCTAGTTATTTTTACTGAACTTTGGATTGGAATATTAGCATTTATATTGTACTGTGGATAATGTTTTCTATTTTAGAAACAGCAGAATTTTTAAACCATGGTTAAGGAAGCGAACATTTGATTTTCAGGATGGGCATGGTGTTATGTTGGAAATTAAATTGTTGCGCTAAAATCTATAGATATTAATTTACGCATTTGTATTTAATTTATTATTCATTTTAGGTTTATTTATACCAAAGTGGAAAAGAAATATTCTAGGGTGGTGGTATATCAGCCCCCAAACCACCACCCAACAGTCAAATGACCATGCTTTATTAAATGGATGATTTTAATTCTGTAACTCTCTAAACATAAAATATAATGTATTAATGATATATATTTACATTTTTGGGTGGTATCGTAAAATTTACTATATTTATTCTCTCATATGGAAAGTGTATTGCAGATTATTATGAGAAATACTCAGCTCCATTTGGAAACCAAGGTTACTTTTATCGGAGGCCTCTAGGTGGTCCAACTATCCGTTATAGTGAACAGGTTCTTGGTGTTAATAAAATTAAAGGGTTAATGAAGGAGATAACATCAAAGGCAGGGTTAAAGGGCAACTATTCCAACCACTCGGGCAAAAGGACATGTGCTACGCAACTGTACACTGCAGGTATTCCCGAACAAGAAATAATGTCGTGCATGGGACGAAGATCTGAGACTGCCGTACGAAAGTACAAAAGATCATTCTGATAAAATACTGTAGGAAGTATCTGATGTTTTGAACCTGCCTCTAAAGAAAGAGAAGTGTGAAAATTCGCCTTCGTCAAATACAATGGAAGTTTGTCCAACCGAAAATTCGGGAAAGAGAATGACGTTTTCTACATTGAAGTATATGACCAATTTACCCAACAAGTCCGTCTTTAACAACTGTATGTTTAATTTTGAATATGGAGTGTTACTGTGTACTGTGTTGACGGTTTTCACTGAATATTTTGCGGCTTTTTTCTTCTTTTTGACTTTTGAAATTTTTTAAAATGTTGTAATGTATATATTTAGATCAAATCTTTGATTTTGCTTGTGAAGTTGAAGGAAAACACTACAGGAAAAATTTGCAGCTGTAATAGGAAATTTTTTGCAAATGTTACCGTTTCCGTAGTTTCTGTTTTGTGTTAGGAAATGGAGGTGTGAAAAAGTTAAGGAATATACTTATACACATGTTATGGTTTCCGTAATTTTCGTTTTGTTATAGGAAACGGAGAAGTGAAAATTTTGCTGAATAATACTTGTTTTTCATGGAACTTAATGAAAAAAATTTGTTAATTGTGTGATGAGGGAAATTTCTTTATTAAAAATGTTCAATTTGTTGGTTTTGAAGTTGAGCACGTGCCCAACACAATTATATGATATGACGGTATCCAATAAGAAGGCAGAACTAAGCTGAAGCTATTTTTATTCATGTGATTTATTTAATGTGCTCTATCAAACTGCTGTTAGAGCACAGCAAATAGATCACACTGCAATACAAAAAACACATCCAGTTATGATACAATTATGCTTGAAGGACCCCCCTTTCCACCCCCCCTTTGACAGAATTTCTTTTCAATGAAGCTATGAAAGTCTGGAGGAATGAAAAATGCAGAACAATTACAGTTCTGCTTTCCAGAAGTCTGCATCTGACACAGGCATAAGCAATTGACAATAAATATACTGACTTTTATTCATGAATATGTTACGTTGTATCGGCTTCAGTGGCTAAACGATTCAATTTGAGAGTACAAACTATATTTTTATTTTCATTTCCACCATAGATGGAGCTATATTTTTACAATACCAGAATTAAAAGACAGTTGTTTGGATTCATTTTATTTATTAGTCCCCTACGGTTCCCATAGATGGACTATAGAACTGCTCTCCATCTGTCTGTCCCTGTAAGACATTACCACCTCTGGTTCAAAGACAGTTTCAGATGTACATGTATCACTCATATTTTGCAGTTAGTTAGTGGACAATGAGAGCATGGTTCATGTCAAATATTTTTTATTGAAAAATCAAAGATGGTCGAACGGCAGCCATTTTTATGGCATTTTCGTGACTTTTCTTATGTTACTACCTGAAGCTCATAGATGGTTTGAGATATTACTGTCATATTCTGCACGGACAGTGAGAGCATGATGCACATCAAAAGTTTTGTCAGAACTGTAGGGGACATGTTTTGCTTTGCAAAACTTAATTCACTTGTTTTAACTAAATGGACCTTGCTTCCATTTTTCTCTTCAGATCTCTGGTACATTCCTTGTAAGTTGTATTGTTGGTTCATAACATAGAATGATAACTAAGCAGAAAATGAACTTTATTTATAAATAGCCAAAATAATGCAAACGCTAAGCTTAGCTGACTTATTTTGGTTTAGTAATATAAAACTGTAGAGAATATAGTATTCAAAACTCAACATCCAGAGAGACAAAACAGTCAAAAGTTTGGTTTGAAATATGCTTGTTTAACATGGTCATGATGGTTGGCTCTTTGGCTAACATCAGTCAAATCCTAGATTGAACTCTGTAAGTTATGCCCTGACTGTTCTGTGAGGGTTTTCCAGGCAGTAGTTATTATTTTACCTCTCACTGGCTGAAACAAACCATGTGATACCAATTACCGGTGTAATATAACTTAAAAGTTATTTTTGATGTCTGAGAGGATGAGATGGATAATATTTGCCAGTAATTTTCGAAAAAGAAGGTTTTTCATACACAAATGTGCGGTGACCTCATGTAAACAAAGTACGATGGATCCAGGATGTAGCAGAAGACAACTTGGTCAGATATATTTGGTATGGGTTTTTTTAGAGAAACTTACAAAGGAATTCTAACAAAAATGTTCAAAAATTTACAAGTGTATAATTTAAAAACCTTCAATTTCTGCCATAAGCACTTTCAAAACCCTCATTTGGAGACAAGATGGTCAGTTGACGGATGGAGGGACCTCCTGTCAAAAACAGCACTGGAAAATCCTGGATGTACATATAACCACGTGATGGATAACCAGAAACTATGAAATACACCGTTAATTAGTATACACCAGTAGGTATGCTGAGCATACATAACAAGTGATTGACAGCCAAGTGCACCCACTTAACATATGTACAGAACACAATGGGGACTAAGTTAAACTAGAGGCTCACCTGAGTGAGCCTGTATCACTCACCTGGTTTCCAAGTGACTTCAGGTTAGTATTTGATTTGACACAATGACTCTAGAAAAATATTTCATATTTTCTATTTTTAGTAATGGTAGCAGCCATGTTTGTTGGCAGTTGGGGTCATCAACCGTAATTCTTATAAGGGATCATAAATGTATCATTTACCCAAAGTTTCGTAGCAATTGGCCCTTTATAGGATTTTTCCGATTTTTTTTATTGAATTTTTTGTCATATTTTCTATTTTTAGTAACGGTGGCAGCCATGTTTGATCACAGTTGGGATCATCAACCATATTTC
>JAOXYJ010162855.1:0-17387 GCA_028566555.1 Lithophaga nigra
AACTTATTTAACACTAGACCATTCTATTTGAGACAAATAATATTTTTGGCAGAAAGTCTTAATTTTTGCTGGAAAAGTTAAATTTTTATCCCAAAATCGTTGATTTTTGGAAATTTTCAGTAATAACATCATTTTTGATAATAGACAGTTCAGTCAGCGTACATATAATTCACACTAGACCATTTTATTGTGACAAAATAAGAAAACAAATCATCTCTATTAGATACACAATTTCATTTGCTAATGCTTAATCGTTTAAAATCATCTATCATCTTTTAACACCATAAATGGTCTAAATGGTGTAAATAATATCTCAGGACAACAATACCTACCATGAAAAAGAATCATAGAATATTGTAGCATTTCAATTGTTCGATGACAAACATTTTATACCTTGACATCACAACAGGAATCTTTGAATACTGTAATATCACACTTTATTCGTAAAAGGCTGTAACGCCACAAAAAATTGTATAGAATACCGTTATAACATTGTTTACATTTATTTCATACAAATAATCATTTAATACTGTAATACAAAAAATCATAAAAGACTGAAACATAACAAAAAATAATTAAGGAATACTGTAATGTCACAGTTTTACCACTACATTCTTTAACATCACAAAAAGAATCAAACCACTACGGGGTAACCAAAATATCGCAGTTTTACCATCGTATACTTTGACATTTCAAAATAATCTTTAAATACAGTAATATCATAGTTGAATTGCCAAAGACTGTAACATCACAAAACAATCATTTAAAACGTAATATCGCAACCTTCTAATAGGAAACTATAACATCACAAAACATATCATTTATAACGTAATATCACAGTCTTATCATTGCAAACTGTAATATCACAAAACATATCATTTATAACGTAATATCACAGTCTTATCATTGTAAACTGTAACATCACAAAACAATCAATGAGAAACCTCACTGGGATTAACTCCCTTTACCAAGTTACCATATATGGTAAAAGGGGAGATAATTCATAATTTACATATGAAAACATTTATTGATATGCAAAATTAAAATTATCTCCCTTTACCCCATATATGGTAACTTGGTACAGGGATATAACCCACTGAGGTCTCTCATTAACACGTAATATCACAGTCTTATCATTGCAAACTGTAATATCAGAAAACAATCATTTATAACGTAATATCACAGTCTTATCATTGCAAACTGTAACATCACAAAACAATCAATTAACACGTAATATCACAGTGTTATCATTGCAAACTGTAATATCAGAAAACAATCATTTATAACGTAATATCACAGTCTGATCATTGCAAACTGTAACATCACAAAACAATCATTTAAAACGTAATATCACCAAAATAATAATAGAATACTGTACTATCATTGTTTAATTATATCAAATTGTAACAGTACAAAAACAATCATTTCATGCTGAAATATTACAGTTTTATCGTTGCATACGTAAACATCACAAAAATCATAGAATACTGTAATATCACGGTTTTACCACTGCATATTGTAATGGCACAAAGATAATCACTGAATACTGTAATATCACACTTAACTCATAAAAGACTTTAAAAAAAGAATAATTGTCTACTGTGATATCACAATTTTAGCATTGCATTAATTATTACACAAAAAAGAATATTTGAATACTTAACTACCAAAGTTTTAGCATTTTCTACTTTGACATCATAAAGAATCACTGAATACTGTAATATCAAAATTAAATCATCAAAGATTGTAACATCACAAAAAAATTACTCGAATACATATATAATATTACAGTTTAATCATCGCAAAAATAATCATTTCACAATCTAATATCACAGTCTAATCATAGGAAAATGAAACATCATCAAAAATTTTTTTTTGTCACAAAAAGAATCATAGAATACTGTAATATCACAGTCTAATCATAACAACTGTAAAATCACGAAAACAATAATTCAAACTGTAAATCAATTAGATATCATTATGTTCTTTTTATATGTTGCATTTAAGAAGTTGTCCATTTGCAAATCAGGCAAATATCCTATATTGTATTGGTGGCACATGGTTACATTTACCGCAATAGGTTTTTTTATCAAATGTAATGTTGAACTCATATGTATGTCAGAAATTATAGGAATTTTTCGTTATAAAATGTAGATGACCAGAATATCCGTCACAAAACAATAATATAATATACATTTAAAAGAATGATTTCCCCTTATGTCCAAAATTCTAGCGATTTCTATTTAATTTATTGCACTCAAACTAAAGCAAAAATATACAATCAACATTCATTTCCGAGAAACCACACGTGATCTAAAATAGACCTGTTGTATATCAAAACAAAATATTGATATGCCAATCCCGCCTGGATTTTTTTTAATGAACAACCTCTCAATTACTCCTCTACTGCACTTTCTTCACTCTCTGAACCGTCAATAAGTTCCGGTATCTTAGAGGCATCTTCTAATTGATCAGACCAATTACGTACACTCTTTATGGTGTCATTGTGGCGAGCATGACCGAGGTACCATAGTACCGATGCCACATGGGCACATGCCCCAACAACTCTTGCACCTGATCGACATTGGCAATGCCATCCTTGAATATTCCCTTCTGAATATTCAATCCAGATCAAATACGACCTAGAAGAAGTGTGGCGACTCTGTATCTTAACCCGTATAATATTGTTAATGTCATCATTTATCATAATTGAGTAGTCACCATCATCATCAAAATGCTCAGCAGTATAACTACGAGCTAGTTTGAGCTGATAAACACCTAATGTAATATTAATAAGTTCCTCTTCTGAAAGAATAGGAAAATCAATATCACTGTCTTCAATTTTCTTCCAAGCCGAAATTCTTCTGTCAAGCTGTTCTTCTCTAACCCTCTCTGCAAGTACGTTCGTCTTTTTGGCCAATACCTACAAAACACGTAAGAGGTGCCATAAAATACGTGAATGCCAGTTCGTTAACACTAGACTACATAGGTCTTTTGACTGCTTTCAACTTCTTTACATTTTTACACTTCTGGTCTTAAAGGTCATGTCCATCCGCCCATTATAATTTCATATTTTTATCTTTTCTAAAACTAAAACAAAATGTCTTTGTAGTAATGTTATTAGAATGGTCATAACATTATTCTTCGCTCTTAAACTAAATATGGCCAACAATTTCATATACCATATCCTGATTGACTTCTCAGCAAACACATTGCCATCTAACGTGATTTTTTTTGGTACTGAACAATCATTGTATGGACTTTTCAAAAGTTTTATATATTTTCCCGCCTGGAAAAAAATATGACAGTCACAACTGGACATTTAACATTGGACAATGTAGGAGATTCATACATAGTTCTTCCTATCAAGTACCAAGCCGATCGATTTTGTGGCATAAAATAAAAAAGGTCATTACATTAAGATCTGCTAGATTATATTTTTCACATGACGCGAACAATACCATGGCCAGTTCAGCTGGTTATAATCTAACATTCAAACTTATGAGAAATTCATGCCGGGGTTTGGGGGGGGGAGTTCGAGTAAATTGAATCGTTATATAATTTATTAATTTATTTCGTGAAGATATCTTTTTTTGGTGAAGCTGTACAAAAGTTATGCTTATATACCATTCTTAAAAGATTCAGTTGACCGTCACACCCGATCATACATGGTGTAACATTTGACCCATATGCGATTCATACAAAGTTCTTCTTTTCAGAAATTATCAAGCCTATAGAATTGATATAATGCATGGATGAACTATGCCTTTTCAACTGTTTTGTGTTTTGTGTCGATTAGGAGAATTTATTTACACACAGTTTAATACTGAGTCTTGTGTGTAAATCATGCACAATCCTTACTGTCCGAAATAATCATTGATTAATGCTTCCATGTCATTGGATAACCTAAAAAAGTATGTTTTTTCTTTCAAAATGAAAATAGCCAGCTAGTAGTGAATTAGATATATTGATGGTTTGAATTAGATTAAGAAACTAAGAATTCATTTGATTTAATGAAAACTTATCCATTCATACACTTGAACAGTTTAAAAATATTTTAAGACTCAAGCCCAGCTATATCTAAGAAAACCTAAGATTTCATACTTTATAATGAACATATAAATCTTAACTGAAACTTTTTTAATGAGGCAGACTAGGAAACCCTATATACATCACACGTACTTTCATTTTAGCAGCTAACAACTCATCCTGTTCCTGATTTCCGGAGTTCAATGGTGGTAAATACTTATTGCACATGGCAGCAACCAATCTAACATAGTCTCCAATGAATGGTATCTGTGTGTTTGGTACTACATTCTGGAGATATTTCCACTGTTTGAGTCTACCATTTACGGACTCCACAATCCACCTTATTTTGGTTACTAGTCTCGAGCAGTTTGCCTAAAATATAGTAAATGCATTCAGGAAGCATTATGTACTGGGGAAGTACTTTTGTTCGTGTAAGTCAGTTTTCTTGGTTCGCCGTTTCGTTAGTTTAAATTTGTTGTTTCGTATTCAACACATTAAAACTCATTGAATATATCCATTTTCTTAAAACCGTGGTTTCAGTGAGCCACGAAATCTACACACTCCATTAACACTGGTACTTTCATAGTTTTGAAATATCTTTATACACCGAGCTCTACTAAGAATGAAGAAAGCACAATTATGCAGAAATAAAGAAAAGATGTGTTATATGAAAAGTCGACATGAACGAATTGGTGCAAAGAATATTGAAAATGCCCTCGTTTTCGGTTCGATAGATTGAAATACTAGTTATTGAAATGTTGACATTTGGCAGATTCACTATCGATCAACTTTAACGACATGGTTTAGAAACGGTTTTCTAGTAATTGTAGGCAACAACTCTGGTATAATCAAGTATGCTATTGTGCAAAAGGGCGTTTGAAAATGTAGTTGCTGCTGAAGGTTAAGTTGGTTAAACGATACCCACAACTAGAAGAGGTAACATTCATATCACCGCCAATCCCAAATCAGGTGTTGTAATAATTAATTCAACAGACCTATAATTTGAGATTAAGATTTGGATTTAGAAGGTTAAAACATTCAGTTTGATATTCCAAGGTATTAAGTCACTTTGAGCGGCTAGATATTAAAATGTCATATACTCCGAAAAAATCGTTTAAAAGAATGCATTATAATGAATACTTAAGAAATAATTCTGGAAGCAGTGAATTTGTTGGTGATTTTACCATTGGCAGAAGGTTTGTACGTAAAATTTTATCCCGAGCGACTGCCAATGGTAAAATCTACAACAAATTCACGAATTCCAGAATTATTTCGATTCTAATATGACAAATATGCTCAAATTCGTAAATGCAAAGACATTGATATCCTATATAGAGCGTCGGACATTCTACTTATTTTGTCACCTCCCCTTTTTCATTTTGCACAAAGGACTCCCAGGTTCAAGCTAAACTGACCAACGACTGGTGGATTTTGAGACAGAATATCATTTATGCTTTTCGGTTCAGCAATGTATCGCGTGTTTGTATTAAAGGAAGGAAAAGACCAAGACATGGTGGTACATGTACTGTAGTCACACTAAAAGTAAATAAAAAATAAATGCTTACCATAAAAGTACATGTAAAGCGAATCCTCAAGCGCCTTGTGTTGACAAACCTTTCTATTACTATAGATAAC
Source organism: Lithophaga nigra (assembly GCA_028566555.1). Taxonomy (NCBI): domain Eukaryota; kingdom Metazoa; phylum Mollusca; class Bivalvia; order Mytilida; family Mytilidae; genus Lithophaga; species Lithophaga nigra. The sequence goes on from JAOXYJ010162855.1 coordinate 5,665, forward strand.
CATGAATAGTTTAGAACATGGTGCATAAATAGTAATTCGAGAACGGTTAACATCAACAATATCATAGTACATCTTTGTCCATCATCAACATTCGCGGCAGACTATATATCTATCATGGCGGCTATTGTGACCGATGCATAATTGATGATGTCAATTTCAAGGTTGATGACCTGGATGTTTGACAAGTTGTACTTTTACGCAACGTTTCTTACAGTGCCAGTCTTTTGATATTTATGATTGATTAAATTAATTTTATTGATTTAAAGATGTTAAGACAACGTTTAATTTTTTTTAGAACTACTACGACGGAAAATTGGGGGTGAAATTAGAATGTCCAAAACAACAATTTTATACCAGGAGTTTTATCATCCTTGTATTCTCAAGCCGATTACACGAGCTCATATTAGAATGATAAACAAAACCTCTTCTATGCGATTTTGCCATTCTCTCAGCCCTCCATCAAATGGAAGTGGCTAAATTGTACCGTGTTAAGTTCGGTACATTTGAAAAAAATAACTTAATTGTGTTTGTATTTATTTCCACTCCCACTCACGGCGATTAACACATGAAAATAATTGACCTCAAACTTAATGTCATCATCTATGACGGTTTGAAGAAATATCCAGATGAAGAGAAAGATATATCCATCCGTGTCCACAGAGGATATTGACGAACACTTTCAAGCAGGGCAAAGATATTATGTTCCTCACAAAAGTGCGACAAACAACAGTACTACTGTTGGGTCAAAAGATTATCGCTACTCTTGGTTTAGTTAGCATAGGCAATGTCACGAGCTCTCCTTATTGCCGCAAATTGTTGTATCACATTTAAGGGCATCTTTAACAGACATATGAATTGCAGTCAAAAGGAAACTGCCAAATATATGTACGATCGAGATGTTAGGCGAAGGTACTTTTTAGATTAAAAAAATACAAACGTCTTTTGAAAGAAATGGATACATATCATGCTGATCCATCGCAAGCCAACACGAGGTTGAGGGGACCCAGAGATGCTTATGGTGCTTGAGGATGTGAAAACCAGAGCAAGACCAACAACCTATGCATGATTGCCTATGATGCGATGCAACTAATTCATGTAACTGATATACCTTGATGCTAACAACTTGTATATATGGGGTATGCAACCACCCTTACCCACTAGAGATTTAATGTATGGAGCCTGTGGGAATTAGGCACATTTTAATCTACCTTCATGATCAAGGTATAAGGCTACGGTTTAATTTGACCATCAATTTTACAAGTGATCTACAATGATGTCTTCTTTTGATTGAGAATGTGAACGTTAAACAGGTACGCAGACTTTTGCTGTTTGAATTCACTTTGTATTCAAGGTTGTTTAATTATATAATTTTCAATTTATGGATTTTGATTCCACTGTTTACATACCTCTTCAGTTGTATGTTGTTTTTGTCCTTTGGGTAAGAATGAAGGCATTTTGGATTTTATTCCGAGGTCTTCCAAAAAGTTAATTGCGTCCCGAAAACCTCTGTCGACTATCATAACATCCCCATCTCTTACCCAATCTTTCATCTGTTCCATATTTGACTCAAAGTTGTGTTTAATGATAGAGGCGTCATTATTTTTGTAATCTGCAAGGTATGGTCCAAGTACGGATACTATGTAGCCGGTAGACGACACGATTACCATCGGTTTCACTAAAGGTCTGTTTTTATGTAAACTGTATGATCGTCTCTGGAATCTGAAGTTATTACTTTTTTGTATGTAAATATATGTTCCATCTGCAATTAAAATTGCAGGTTTTTCTATTTCGTTCCCGAAAAGCTCTTGTGCCAAAGGTCTTGTATGGTTATTTATTATGGATTCTCTTTTGATGTTATCAAAGCCAACATGTTTTGACGTAAAGTTGGTAGACAATTCTTTTCTGGCTGTTGATATGGCCCTTCTAACAGCATTTTTTTCAATATTGAACAAAGTTGACAGTATTCTGTTGGACATACCAGTACGTAATTTTACAAGCAGTAAGCCTATACATGTTCTGATACTACGATGTTTTGTTGCTCGGACTATTTTTACATGGGAAACTATATCTGAAAAGTTATCTTTAGAAATTCCAGTGAGGTTTTTGAAATCAGATTCGCTCAAAGATTCGTTATTATCGAAATCAATTCTGTATTTTTCAGCTTTCAATGCTATATCTCTTATTTCAGAAATCAAATTAGATATATCTGTTCTGTTAAAATGGGTAGAGTTTCCGACGTTTGATTTCAAATTCTCCTTCAATCTTTCTATAGCATCGGCCTTCAATGATAAATCATCATTAATATGATGTGGACAGCATCTTGCTCCTGCCAAAACTAAATATCCTGTACGTATGAACAGTTTGTGTCTTGTGTCTGCAGCAATGGTTTGGAATCTCTTGCCTCTAGTTTTACAAATGAAACACGATGAATGGCTTTTTCCTGTACTTATTATTGGAAGTTGTATATTCTGTGGACTTTTAGGGGTATCAAGTCTCTGCTTTTTACTTGAAGGTGGCTCATAATCATCATCATCTTGGTTATCTGAGCTATCAGTTTCAACTTCGTTGATTACTGCAGTTTTTGACTGTTTTTTGGTATGCCTATAATATGTTGCATAACAATTTAAACATGTAACGTCTGTATCATTGCATGATTGTAATCCTAAGTATTTTAAATAGTTTGCATATTGTGGGCCACAAACAAATCTTCGTCTATCAGGTTTTGTCCTTTTTTTACATCTTATACATGGGTATTCTCTGGGATGTTTTGAACAATTTGGTGAAGGCATCCTGAAAAATTATTAACAATCATCTTTGAAATAATTCTGTTTCAGGCACTTCATGGCATGCATTAGGGGAAATAGCGTTGTCAATGCTTTTGTAGCACCTTGGATAAGATTTTGTAAGTACTACAAATCGTACCGTATAATCACTTGATCTGGATGCAATTTAAACTGGTTGTCCTAGACACTTGATATTTGACATGCAAATGTATTTTAAATAGTACCTCTCAAGTCGACACGCATTGTTGGAATGCAGATGCATCGGGATGCGACAAGCAGTCTCTCAAAAAAAATTTAGGTCAGATTACTTATATTTTATGGTTGAATGACTTCGAATCAGTTTGGGATCCGACTTAATCTCTCCTACAACATGACATACAATCATGTAACTTGGTGTAGAGACATATTTTTGAGAGTTTGTCAGCATCCCTCTAAAATTAGGTCACTTTGACCTATATTTCATGCTTTGACTCAGCTTCACTTTTATGTCCAAGTTTAGGTCTCAGACACTAGGTGTCCTACCATCATGTTACTTGGTGTGTGGATGCGTCTTTGGGAGTCTATCAGTATCTCACCTGAATAAGGTCACTTTGACCTACATTTCAGGCTTCATTGACTCAGGTTCACCTTTATGCCCGAGTTTAGTTCTCCGGTACTAGGTATCCCACCATCATATAGCTTGGTGTGTGGATGTGTCTTTTGGAGTCTGTTAGCATCTTATTCAAATAAGGCCACTTTTACCTACATTTCATGCTTCATTGACTCAGGTTCACTTTTACGTCAAAGTTTAGTTCTCATGCACTAGGTGTCCTACTATCATGTAGCTTGTGATATGGATCCGTGTTTGGGCGTCTATTAGCATTTTACCCGAATTAGGTCACTTTGACCTACATTTTATGCGCAATTGACTCAGGTTCACTTTTATGCCCGAGTTTATTTCTTCAGTACTAGGTGTCCTACCATCATATATCTTGGCGTGTGGATGCATCTTTTGGAGTATATTAGCATCTTATTCAAATCAGGTCACATTGACCTACATTTCATGCTTCATTGACTGAGGTTCACTTTGACGTCCGGGTTTAATTCTCATGAACTAGGTGTCCTACTATCATGTAACTTGGTGTGTGGATACATCTTTGGGAGTCAGTATACCACAAAGATAAGGTCCTTTTGATCTACATTTCATGCTTCATTGACTCAGGTTCAATTACTTTGGAGTTTAGTTCTCAGGTATTAGGTGTCCTACCAACATGTAGCTTGGTATGTGGATGCCTTTTTGGGATTTTGTGGGCATCCCACCTAAATAAGGTCACTTTGACCTACATTTCACGTTCCATTGACTCAGGTTTACTTTTGCATCTGAGTTTAGTTCTCTGGTGTTAGGTGTCGTACCATCATGCATCTAAGGAGTTTGCCAAGACTTCTAGACTTTTATCTTTGTAATATTCAAACTTTTGTACAGTCAACTTAAGGTCCAACTGCAGAGTACGACAAGCTGGGGACGATGCGAACTTTGCAGGCGGTGCAACTCCGATTATTTCATACTCTAAAGATCTTAAAATCTTCAAGCCAAGTGTGTAGGTGCATCTTAGAGAACCTGTTCTTGTCCAATTTAGATTTAAAAGCCAAGACCTGACTAATTGATCAAAACTATCATCGATTCCTAATTGATCAATATTATCGTGGTCATCGATTATGTAGGTTCGCTTATCAATCATTCATTCATAAAACTCCCTAATTATTTTGATTACATATTTTGGTCGACAATTATCTATTGTGTTCGATAAGTGTTCGACTAGAAATCATTAGCCATTCAAGAACTAATATTTGAACCAGAGTAATATAAAGTCTTTCTAATAAAAGTTGGTTGTATATAATTTCTTTCGTTAAGATTAAAAGTTAAACTAAGATTTTTTGGGGGACACAGAATAAATATCAAGAGTGAAGGAAATTAATATGTTGTGTAAACTATTGTGTAAAGAAGAAAGCTGAACTGAAATTACTCGTAAAATGCATTTAAATATCAAGCTATGTGATGGTAGGACACCTAGTACTTGAGAACTAAACTCGGACCTGAGTCAATGAAGCATGAAATGTAGGTCAAAGTGGTCTGATTTTGATAAGATGTTAACACGCACCCAAAGACGCATTCATACACACCAAGCTGCATGATGGTAGCTCACCCTGTACCGAAGAACTAAAATCGGACGTAAATCTGAACCTGAACATGAAGTTTAGGGCAAACACTATTTTTGTCACAATATATTCTAGGCCACATAGCAACCAAAAACAAAGTTCGCATGAAATATTAAGGGAATAAGGGTCACTGTAGCCTTAAATAGGGTTCATACTTGCATTTTAAGTGTGGGACGTCACACTCAATTACATATATCTGCACAGTATATAACAGTATGGTAGGTTACATAATTTAAGAGAATTGAACTCGGCTAAAACAAGATAAAAATAAGTCAGATAGGTCACTAAAGCAAAAAAAAAAACAGTCAAACTTTATTATTTTGGCTGTGATGCATCAACATACCAAACTACATAATTGTAGGTCACAAAGTATCTTATAACTAAGATAACTTATTTGCTAGGATATTGTTTATATGAACTGAGAAAATAATGAAAACTAAACCTCTAGCCATTTGACAGTGAAAATAAGGCCCAGGATATCTGACTTGTTGCAGTCTTATAGTGTAAAAGTACACTTAAATTAGCCAGTCATGCGCAACTACTACAAGACAGATATAAGCAATAAATTTTAATCAGTCAATGGTGCATGACGTGTAGGTCACAGTGCCATAATATGGGTTGGATATCGCCAGACTCTCAAGGGTGCATTTACACTTTGATGTATATGATGGTTTGCCATAAATTGTCACAAAAAAAGTCAGAAATAAAAACTTAACATAAGTGAATGATCCATGAAATGTAAGTCAGTTTCCTGATTTGAGGGAGATTCCAAGAGATTTCAACAGACGCATTCACACACCAAGCTACTTGATGGTATGACATCTCTTACCTGAGAACTAAACTGATACGTAAAAGTGAGCTTGAATCAACGAAGCATGAAATGAAGGTTTAAGTGACCTAATTTTCGAGGATGCTGACATCCTTTCAAAGATGTATCCTAAAAAGCTGCATAATTGTGTCACACAGTACTAGAGAACTTAAAATATGGTCACATGATCTTTTTTCATGGTTGAATTACTTCGAAACAGTTTCGGTTCCGACTTGATATCTTTTTCAGACAATTTCTACATGACCTAAAATCATATAACCTGGTGTATTGATGCGTCCTTGGGAATCTGCCAGCATCCAATGAAAACCTTTTTCATGCTTTATTGTCTCAGGTTCACTTTCACGCTCAAGTTTAGTTCCCAGGGATGGTGTGATCCATTATCCAGCAGTTGGTAGTGTGGATATGTTTTGTGAATCAGGCAGTATCCCCAGAAATAAGTTCTCTTTGACCATCCTTTCATGCTTCACTGACTCATGTTTACTTTTAGGTCAGAGTTCAGTTCACAGGTACTATGTGGCCAACCATCATCCAACTGGTTTTGTGGATATGTCTTTAGGAGTCTAACAGCATCCCACGAAAATTAGGTAACATAGACTTAATGTTTTATGCTTCATTGCAATTGACTCAGGTTCATTTTTAGGTCTTTGTTAAGCTCTAGGATACTATGTGGCATACCTTACCCTATTGTTATGCTTTATTGACTCAGGTTCAATTACTTTGGAGTTTAGTTCTCATGTACTAGGTGTCCTACCAACATGTAGCTTGGTATGTGGACGCATCTTAGGGATTCTGTGAGCATCCCACCCAAATAAGGTCACTTTGGCCTACATTTCATGTTTCATTGACTCAGGTTTACTTTTACATCTGAGTTTAGAATTACAAACATGTTCCTTGATATTTTAGTTAGCCTCTATGCGCAGTATCTCCGACGGCATAAATCGTGGAATTGATGCCATGAAAATTTCGACGTCATTCAATCAAAATCGGCGTTTTATACATTGTCGCATTAGGATGATATTGTTCTGAAAAAGTACCCGATTTTCGATTTTTACTGTTATGATGCCGTCAAAAAACAGTTGCTTGTACCATGTGATGTAAGATTATAGCAGTCTTTCATATACAAGCATATAAGATTTGCGAATTCTACCTGAGGGGTCACATTTTCATTCAGACAAGAGGCTTAATTGCCGAGTGTCTGCCGATAAAAACCAGAGGTGCAGCCACCGTCTGCAAAGTTCGCCTCGTACCCCAGATTGTCGTATTCTGCTGATTGACCCCAAGCTGAGTTGAACGATTGAATATTACATAAAAAAACTAGAATCAATGAATGAAGAAAAGTAGGTCAAGGTGACCTTATTTCGATGTGATGCTGCCAGACTCTTGAAGGCGCATCTGTACACCAACCTGATGGTAGGCCACACAGTCAATTAAGAAACCAGTCGGGTGTAAAACTTATTCCGATTCAATTATACATGAAATGTAGGTCAAAGTGACCTAATTTGGATGGCTTGCTGCAAGACTCCCCAAAACGCATCTAAACACCAAGGTACATGATGGTAAGCCGTATAGTCACTGAGGAAACGAGTCGGACGTAAAACTTAATCTGAGTCAATGATGCTTGAAAAGTAGGTCAAAGTGACCTCTTTTGGGTGGGATGCTACCAGACTCCCCAAAATGCATCTGCACACCAACCTACATGATGGTAAGCCACAGTTTCTGAGGAAATGAGTCGGACGTAAAACTTAATCTGAGTCAATGATGCATGAAAAGTAGGTCAAAGTGACGTATTTGGGATGGTTGCTGCCACTCTCCAGGACGCATCTGCATACAAACCTACATGATGGTGGGCCACACAGTAACTGGGGAAACGAGTCGGATGTAAAACTTCACCTGAGTCAATGATGCATAAAAAGTAGGTCAAAGTGATCTTATTTGGGTGTGTTGCTGCCAGATTCTCCAAGACGCATCTACATAGCACCCTACATGATGGTAGGCCACACAATTACTGCGGAAATTTGTTTTAGTTTCTGCCAGACTCTTTAAGACGCATATGGGTCAATGCGTTGTCCGCAACTGCTCCGAAACGACTTGCAGGATTTTGATAAAACTTTGGGAATTGATAGATTATATAATGGAGATGTGCATGTGGCGAGAATTTTTTATGGAAGATATGGATATTTGGACTTTGTCATTTTCACCCCTTTATGGGTCAATTCGTTGTCCGCAACTCCTTCTAAACGACTTGTAGGATTTTGCTAAAACTTTGGGAATTGATAGATTATATAATGAAGATGTGCATGTGGTGATGAATTTTATTTTCAAAAAAATTTTATGGAAGATATGGATATTTGGACTTTGTCATTTTTCACCCCTTTATGGGTCAATTCGTTGTCCGCAACTACTCCTAAACGACTTGCATGATTTTGCTAAAACTTTGGACATTGTAAGATTGCATAATGGAGATGTGCATGTGGTGAGGAATTTTATTTTCGAAAATTTTTTATGGAAGATATGGATATTTGGACTTTGTCGTTTTTCACCCCTTTATGGGTCAATTCGTTGGCCGCAACTCCTCCTATACGACTTGCAGGATTTTAATAAAACTTTGGGAATCGTTAGATTGCATAATGGAGATGTGCATGTGGTGAGGAATTTCATTTTCGAAAATTTTTATGGAAGATATGGATATTTGAACTTTGTCATTTTTCACCCAAAGATATAAATGTTATATAGTAATGCGGGGGGTATAGATAGTAAGCTCTGCTCACAGTTTTAAATGCCAATTTTACGGGGGTATGCATCTACTCAGGCAGAACACCAGTTTCTAGTTTAGCTTGGTGTGTTGATGATGTGTCTTTATTAGTCTCATCATATAGATATAACGTTACTGCTCTATCTATGAAGCTACATTGTTACTTTAAAGTCGATGTTTAAAAGCAACGGAATTTTAAAAAATAGACATGCGAGGCTATCCTAGTATTTCTTCCATTTTGTTATTGAGGGTATCATTATCTTTTTATGACTTGTCCAGTAGTCAAGTTGATGTTTAAACTTAAGTCTATATTCAAGCCGTGACTCCAGACAATTCAAGCGATGTAATCACCAGTGGTCAATCAGCAGTTCAGTGATATTACAAATTCTGAACAGATTTATCCTGTTTATTCACTGTGAATTGGAAGGCAATGCAAAACTTATCCAAGGCACTATCAATGACGACATACAAATTAAGCCTTATTTTTATGACACAAGAAATTGACTGAGGAGCTTTGCAATTAAAGCAAAATAAAACATTTCTGTCATTTCAACACAAAAAAATTTGAGTGTCATATCAATGATGGGAATATTAGGTCACATTTTAACAATAGTATGTACAGTAGAACTTCGGCTGGGTCGAACACCATGGATAACACTTTTTTTTACAGTCCCATCAATCAGATTTGAATGTCGACCCGCTTCATGTGTTAAGGTCACCAGACACCTACCCAAGGTTGGGGGTTTCACCGGGTCAGCTAGTTAGCTGTCCGGGCTTTCCACCCCCTGTAAGTCTGGTAGTCATGAGATAGCTGAAAAATTGCTGAAAGTGACGGTAAACCCCCAACAACCAATCAACCAACCAGATTTGAATGCATTAGAACTTTGATAAATCAAACACCCCTGTAACTGTTTTCAATGGTCCCTTGGGTGTTCGAGCAACCGAATATCGACTGTACTTTCTTTACCTTAAATCTGCACCTGAAGCTATGAATATATATCAGGTTCAACTGTAATGTCTGCAATATGCCGTAGGGCTATGAGTTAGCACATACTTTTTCGAAGACAAATCTGTACCTAAAGCTATCTATATTGGGTTGACTGTAATGTCTGTGATAGGGCTATCAAGTGACATTTTAACCCTAGTATACACTTTCTCTACCACAAATCTGCATCTGAAGCTGTCTATATTGGGTTGACCATAATGTCTGTGATAGGATTACCACATGACACTATAACTTCAGTTTTATTGTCTAGTATGCACTTTTTCCATGACAAATTTGCACCTGAAGCTATCCATATTACCGGGGGTAGGTTCGACTGTAACACTTTAATAAGGCTATCAAGGCACATTTTAACCCCAGCCTTATTACAAAATATGCATTTTATCTCTCCCCTACGACAAATCTGCACTTGAAGCTATCTATATTGGACCATGTAACACCACTTAAAGTATTACTTCTGGTGGTCCGTTTACACAAGTCCACAGTCAATATATGATTAAAGCAGGGATTTAAAGCCGTAATTAGCGGTTAATGAGAACCTGGATTCCCTGAAGACATACTTGGCTATTGACATTGTAACTGAATTAATCTCATTACGTCCATTTAATAGTCATTGTTCGTTATTCTGTAGGATTACTGGTAAGCCGTAAATTTAACGGTTCAACAACTCCGAATTTTCAGATTGTCAAAATCTTTTTTGAATAATTACAATTAACCGAGATAATAATGTCGTAGATACAAATCTCCTAAATCTATCAAACGGCAGGCTGAATGTATAAAATACTTAGCACTTAAAACTATGCAACATCTAAACTGCTTACTCAGGCTTTCATACATGTCAACCTGTAAAACCTGTTCAAAAAACTTTTATTCCATAAACAATATGGAACCAAAAAAAAGAAAAAAAAGAGAACTTCAAGACCCTTGGGACCCTTAAACAGAAGATCTAAGAGCAATCCTGATTTTATAATACAACTGAAAATATCAGCTGGTTATCAGTAACAACTTCCGAAAATTTTCAAATACCTTTATTTGCTTTAAACACACTCAACTGAAATTACCAGTATCTAGAAATCATCTTTGGTTTTCATCTTTTAAAATTTTAGTATCGAATTCAATATGAAGTAATTTATCAATACTAAATCTTAGTAAACAGCCAAATTTTCACTGCCATTTCAAGTTATAATATATTTACAGCTCGTCTTGTGGCAGTTTTCACTGTTCCTCTTTCCTATGAGGTTCCCTAAATATTTGGATAATATAACCAAATTATAATTTTAAACTGGTATAACATCTGGTGCAAATAGTTTTATTCACAATGCTCTTTTCATTGTAACATCAGTACAATTTTTTACCTTGGAAAGTTTCTACTGAAATTTTTTTACCTTGGAAAGTTTCTACTGAATTTTTTTTTATACCTTGGAAAGTTTCTACTCAAATGTGTTGCAATCCTAAGTTTTGGACTGATGAGTGTTCATAGCAAACATAATTTGCCTGCCCCTATCACTGCATAATACAACAAAGTAGAAAAAGTAGAATAAGTCATACAATTTTGGCCGATAAGAAAATAGGAGTTGAAACTCAAATACACATTAGCATTTATGAAAGTTTGGATGAAATCCACTGAGTGATCAAGAAGTTATTCAAAGTTTGACTAAAATCCATCATGTGGTTTAGGAGGTGCTGTGGATAGAGGCGACACTTCTTTCTTCCTATATGAAAAGGTAAACAAAAGAGCAAAAGTCCATAAAGAAAGAAACCAGATGACAACAAAACATCAGGTGCACATATCTTACATGTAGTAAAGAATTTATGTAAGTTTGATTGAAATCCTAAAGGGACAACCATTTGATTTGGGGGTGGGGGGATGGGGCTGGGATTGGAAGATTTTGTAAATAAATATTTTGATCCTGATTATCATGAAAATAAATAATTTGATCCTCACATTAAAGAAAAAAAATAATTTATTGGCCTCAGTTTCCCTCCATCAGCACTTAGAACATGAAATTATATGGAAACAAGGGTTGACACACGAATATGTCTCGCCTGCCTCCACATCACATGGGGAAACATTTTATTATGGTGAAGTTAATGGGCCATGAAAATGAGATCAAGGTCTGGGGACATGTAACTGGCTGACATGCAGACTCTAGAATGAAT
>JAOXYJ010162856.1:0-10727 GCA_028566555.1 Lithophaga nigra
ATCCCAAATTATTCCTCAAACAGGGGCGGGCAGACAAATTCTATTTTTAATTGTTTGTCTATTTTGGTGGAAAATGCCTTAAAAAATCCTCAAAATCAAAAATAAAAAAAGATCACACTGAAAAAATAGGGGCAGTTGGGGATGAAAATCTAACAAACAATTTATTGTGGCCTTAAAAAATATCAGACACGAGTTATTGTGGCCACCATATTTGAAAGTTCAAAGTTAACCAATACACATTTAGATATAAAAAAAGACATACAAGAACATGATATATATCCTGTTGGATATTAAACTTTAAAAAAATTAACATAAAACAAATTTTTTTGCTTATCTTTATTGTGTATTAATTCAGAAATGTTTTTTATAGTATACTTCAGACCATGCCTTAATGAGGACTGTGATGGCATCAAAGACTATGATGGAAATACAGACCAGATATTGAATATGGGAACATATATGGTGTCTCACTGTGTTCTAAGAAATTATTTAAAACAATTTGTTACACAAGGGTATAGTACTAATGTGCCTTCTTAAAAATTGAGGAATTTTTTTTTTTGATGAATATAAAAGTTTTTATTTTTATTTTTTTGTTACAGAAATGAATGCTGTTTTAAGTGAATTTATTTAAAATGTAATATCATGAATATACATGTATATCACTCATTATACCTTTTTTCACTGATATATGAACAATATGATTTCCAGTTTACAAATACATGCATGTATTTATGTATTTTGTTTTCATTTTTTAAATGTTTTTCAATTAGTTTAATATTTGAGGTTTTTGTTACAGATGCACATTGTCATCATATTACAAGCAGTGGTATTGGCAACAGCTAGACATTGGAAATCTCTGTTTTTTTAAGAGTTTCAGTACAATAGGTATCTTGTAGAGTTAAATCTTGCTTGATAAAACCTTTCAATTTTCCAGAAGAAACGAAGCCTTTTTTTAATAATAATAATAAGAATATAATACTTAGTTACCATTCATCAATTTTAGAATAGTCTATATAAAACATCTGTACAACTTATTTCAGCATCTCATTTTATCCTTGAAATATACAATTCAATATCATATATGAATTCTGACATTTATTTTCAAAACTATTCAATTTTATGACGGTTACCTTCTACATCTTGATGTTATTGTTTTCCAAAAATTGACAATATTTGAGTAAATTTGTTAATTGTCTATATTCAGTGTAAACAACGGTCAAGAAATATATGACAGTATAAACATCTTTCTCCTATCATGTAAATGCCAAACAAGAATTATGAATGGTGCATTTAGTTATTTGAAGGGATCTAGTGGCAAAGGTCATTGACCAATTGCCACTAGACTAACAGTGCTGTTGTGGATTAGAACCTCACTCCATACAACTTAATATTATGGTTTTACTGGTGGTCATGATTTAGCTGAAAACTTGTTGGAAGTGATGATAATCACCCAAACCCAACTCACCCAGCAAACAATAAAATGAATTGCTCAGTATGCTCTCTACTCTTTGTATAAGATGATCTTATCTAATTGACATATATAAAAAATGATATGAATTTCATGTAACTCAATTATTTTAGGTTAGGTACTCATGGTATAGTTTTCTGCAATTACTAGACATTGAATACAAATATGGGTTTGCCTGCCCAGAATGTGGAGATTGTCCAGAAACAGTTGTTATGGACGGCGGTTTCTCTTGGTCTTAGAAAGGCACTTATGCCTTGGACTGAATATATTTTGAAAAGAAAGCAAAATACAACTTATGATGGCAGGTATTGAACTATTAGACATAAAGTATCATCCATTATTGAGAAGAAATTACAGGAAATGTACGAAACATCCTGCTAATATTACAAATACTGAATAATTTATATACATGATCATATATCCAATATCATTTGCCATTTTTTTTCACATAATTCCATTACTAAGGCCCTAGTAATGGACTTTTGATTTTCTTAAATATTAAAATGTTATAGTCTGATCTACATACTGGTAGGTCAAAACATCAAGAGATTAATTCTTAAAAAGCTTTTAATATATGTGTATTTGAAAAGGTTTAACATACTATTGGATGTACTAATCAACAAAAGTAAACATGTAAAATTTAGTAAAAGGAGTTGGTTTGGAAAGGGTCTAAAATGGCCCTAAATTTGGGCAAAATTAAGTTTGTAAAATAAATAATATATGACAGAAAATATTAATTGAGGATATTACCAAATATTAGCTGGTACTTTCTGACGGGTGACTGAATTTGAAATGTCATATTAACATCACAATTCTACATTTTTGAGACAAAATCCATGTTTTTTTTCTAATTTTGGCATATTTAAACCACTTTCCCTTCTAGAAAAACATTGGCTTCATTTTTCAATCTAAATTATTCTTGGTCAAAGATGTTTATCATTTTGAAAGACATTTTTTCACACAAAAATATTGTGGAACTAGGGGTGTGTTCAATGTTTTCTGGAAGAAATTTGCATGAAAATGGTAAATTTTGGAAAAAATTGAAATTTTTTAGGGTTATTTAGGTTAACAGATGAAAATTAAGCTGATAAATTGTTTTGAGCTGAAATGTACCGTTTGTGAATCTACTCCATTGATAAATTAATGACATTAACCGTCTAGTGTTAAAATTCTATTGTAAAATATCTTTACAGTTAATGATATGTTTAGCAAATCTTTTGACCACAATTGCATCATCTTAGATCTATGAATGTTACTTATTAATGTTGAAATTATTTGTGCCTCGCATATTTTTTAACACTTAAAAATTTATCATTAATGGTCATGGACTTTTTAATTATTAACTTGAATGTACCTTTATTTCAGCTCTCATAACACCCGTGTTTTCATCAATAATCAGGAAACAAGAAAACTGGTATCAAAATACGTAAATCAGGGATTGGACCCATATGAATTTCAATTCTTAAAGCAGAAGATAGCATTGTATCAACCATCATTAAACGATATGTTTAATAAGTTTAGTGAAGAGGGTTTCTTTAAAGCTCCATTAATTTATGCAGAATTTTTGTTGACATTGTCATCAAATTATCCTGTTTGTGGATTTGTTCACTACCAAAATAGGATATTTGATATCTTCACAAATTTTGGTGACTTATCAACATCAGACATGATACTTATTGAAAGGGAAGTTCCAGTAATTTCAAAACTATTTAAAAAGTTAGAATGGAATATACCAGAATATTTAAAACCCATCTTGAAAGAAATTGTTGTAAAGGCAAAAGCTCCATTCACTGGAAACATTCATAACATACCTGAATGCAGTGAGAATTGTGAATGCAGAGGACATGGATACCTACCTGCTCTTCCAACATTATGCCATCGTGGAAACTATGTCCTTGATGAAAAGCGCCAAAAATTAGAAAGTACTTGCACGAAAAAAAATTCAACACACCCATCTCTTATTCCAGGACTTTTCACAATATCATGTATTCATGGTAATTTTTAGCATCATACATTTGTAAATAATCATGTCATAACAATTTCCAAATGATCAAGACTCCATATGACTTTTAGTTGTTGGACTGTCATCCAAGCAACACTAAAGGTGTTATGGAATAGAAATCCCTACAAAATAAAATTTCCACATGAAATAATTGTTCCACAAGAAGTAATATTATCATTTTTATTCCAGATGGAACAAATGGTATAGAGTTTGTGTACTTTCTGGAACAAATATTATAGTAATATTTATTTTAAAGTTTCCAGAGAAACAAATATATATGTTGACAAATATTTTGGCATTTCAACAGGAAGTAGAAAAAATTCTTCATTAAAAGGTTTAAATCCAGCTAAAGAAACAAACCTGTACAAATTTAATTCTTTTTTTCACATCTTGCCAATAAGTACATCACACACATAAAAATAATTTGAATCATGTTTGATGATGTCTTTGAAAACTGGTCAAGTTCCTTGACAGAAAATTACATTAAACTGTGCTTGTATTATACAAAGCTCTGGAATGAATGAAAATAAGATTTTAATGAGTAGGAAAACTGCCAATAACAATGAATAAGTTTTTCTTTTTCTCACTGTAATTGTAGCTTGATTTATCATGCAGTTGTTTTTTATTGTTCTATTATAAACATTGGTATTCCGTTAATATCTGAAAAATGCAGTGATCTCTCTGTCAGCTTTTATTACTTGATTTTAGTGCAAGTGTTGTCCTTACCCCTTACCTATTCCTCAACCAACTGGACAATTTTGCAATTCAACAAAGGTTTTCAAATTAATAAAGTGGTTTTGGTAATTAGCAAAACAATACATAAATTAACTGAATAAAAACAAGATTTGTTGAGTATTATTTTAAATTCTTTTAGCAATGCCTATAATCCATTTGGCAAACTGAAGATCTGTGCTAAATTGAAAATTGTTAAATTGGTTGAGGAATAGGTGTGCATAATGGGCATCACTTACAATAAATGCAGGGTAAATATCTTTGTTTATATTTCTTTATTTTGCAGATTGATATTAAAAAAAGGATAATATAATTTCAGCAATTTTTCAGCTTTATGTTGGTGACCAGTGTATGGTGAAGCAATCCCAGTACCAAGAGAAAAGCACAGACCTTGTGTATAAGTCAGTGGTAAGCTTCATCACATATACAAGTCAAGTGCACTTAATACATGTATTGCTGTCACCAAACTTCAGAGGAAAATTCACACATTAAGAAGTAATAGTCTGCTTGTGACCTGTACATGTAGGTAGATGTGACCAACTATATTTTTCTTGAAGTATTATGTCAGTATAATTACATATTTACAAATTACACTGTTTCAATATGAATTTAAATGTTATGTATTTTAATAAAACTGTGTGATACATTTTAGGCATTTGCTATGGATATGAAATAATGGAAGATGCTGAAAGTCCAGACATTCCTTTCACTATATTGCGTACAAGATTTCACACTGGTATGTATATTAGACCAGAAATCTTCCAAATAATATAAATTGTTGGTTCAGACTTTGCACGTAGGACTCTACCACTCTTAATATGGCCACTGCTGCTTTTCCTGCAACTCAGAGTGTGGTTTATGTCCTAGCTGCAGTTATTCCACAGGAAACCTGTAAACTAATATTTAGATTTTAACTGGAAAAACAATAATTATCATAAATCAAATCAGGGTTAAGTAAAATTTTCACAGTTTACAATAAATGTCGTATTGATATCACCTACAAAGTACATTTGTAGAAATATTTGGCATTGTATAATTTTCATGATTTTTCTAGTGAAAATTAGACATGTGCAAAAAATTCCCAATATACGGTATTATTTGGAAAATAAAAAAATAATTATTATTATCTAAATGTACATTTGTATTTGCAGCTCCAAAGTTGATAATTTACGACAATGCTTGTAACCTTCATCAATATTGTCTGAACAGGGACCCAGTGTTTTTTAGGGATTCATGGTTTGTTGTAGACCGTTTTCATTGGTTTAATCATGTAGGTATGTAGATATTTCTCTTCTTGGATATATATCTCAGAATTGTATTTTTTTGTGTGTGCAACATATC
Organism: Lithophaga nigra; assembly: GCA_028566555.1. NCBI lineage: Eukaryota > Metazoa > Mollusca > Bivalvia > Mytilida > Mytilidae > Lithophaga > Lithophaga nigra. The sequence goes on from JAOXYJ010162856.1 coordinate 5,544, forward strand.
TTGCATAGAACGAAAGGTTCCTGTTTGCTTTGGATTCCAGCAGGGACATATAAAATCAGAGATTGGTGACTGTTTAAATAATATAAATAATATGAAAACTAAAGCATGCTTTTTACTAGTTTTATGGTGTACTCTTTAAATATTTAAATAAAACCAGCAAAATCATAAAGTTCATGCATAATTATCTGCCACTTAATTCTTAAATTTTAATATGTGAACTTCAGACATGCATCCTGATTTTGTTGGAACAGTGTAAATGGAAACTTTAATTATTTAAGCTGGAGAAATGCTAACAGATACTATTCCTGTTACAGAAAATCTTCAGTTCATACTTGTAACATTTTTTGATTAAAGATTATGGGTTTCCAGTTGTAACTAGCAGGAAGCTGGGTGTAGGAAAATGAAAAAATACTGCTAGAAAATTCTTCAATAAAATTCTTCATTTTCACAGTACATGTACACCTAAAAGATATTGCAGGAAAACTGCTATATGCCAAGAACCTGTCTACATTCCTGGTAAATATGTTGTACAGGTTTTATAAAAAAAAATGCCAAAATCTGTGGGTAAATATTGTAGGAATGAAATAGAATATATTTCTGAAATTAATTGAAATCTAGATTTCTGTTAAAAGTTGTTTGAAAAGTATTTTCAACAACAAGCTGAACAGTCTTTTTAATATCTCTCATTCAAGCTGCAAACCAGACTCAACCTATGTCGACTGATATTCTTTTTAAAATTGACCAAAAGTTGTGCAGCATCCTGCACATATATTCTGTTGGTTTCTATAAGTTATACTGGTCTCAAAGGTACATTTTGCCATGTTCAATCAATATTACACACAATCACCAGAATTACAAACTTGTTTGATTATAATTTCCCTCCAGTGACTAGATTAAGGATAATGCTTGTCAATCATGGATATTATTGTTATTTAAAGTCTGTAATTCATTCATAGATGAACTGTTCAGATGATTTGATGCGCATAAATTTTCAAAACATTACATGTAAGTAACCTTTTTGTTTATTTTAGGTACTGGGTATTTATTTTTTCTGACATTATTTAAAATCTTGACATTTAGACATGTGCTTTAATTAAATGCAATTTAACGAACAGAATAATTACCTTTGTTCAATTAAATACACTTACAATGTTCATATACTGCAATTTCACATTACTTATAATTTATTTTTCAGGATGCCATGTTGGTTACAACCTTGATAATTATATGCAATACGCTTGGGTAAATACCCAAGTTGCAGAACAAAGAAATTCTACACTTAAGAAACTTAAGAGCATGTTGTCATACATGAACATAGATAATTTTAAAAATCATGTTAATCTGTTTATATGGTTCCGTAGTATGTTATCCTTGGCACTCCTGAAGCCGGATCTTCCCTTAAAAGATTTCCAACTCTTTGTTGATCTAAGCAAGGTTTACTCCTCTTTGAAATTAGTGTAATAAAATTACATCAACAAGGCAAAAGGAAGAAATTTTGACATTAATAAATTGTGCCTACATAACTGGATGGATTAAAATTTATATGTAATGCTGTATGAAAAGAACTGGATGACTTTCAAAGGGGTTTTCTCCCTTGAATTTCAAGAATGATAAGTCATATTTGTCAATGATTCTTTTGGCTATATTTATAGAGACCATTAGTTCAAGGATGAAATTATGTTTTGATTGACAAACTTCATTATTGTTTATTTGTCATGAAAGTTGGGGGACAAATTACATGTATATTGTTATGCTTTGATAATGGTGCAACAGGTTTAACTTTGCATCTAGTTTTGTGATAAGCTCCATTTTTCAATCACAATTACAACACAATATTCAGTTGAATAACTATAACTGGTCTGCACAATTATCAAGGGATGCATGTTAGCTTTTTGCATTTCAATTTTCTCCTCTGAAACCACAGGGCCAATTGGAAGCAAACATTGTAGTCCTTGGAAGTTCCTTTCAAAACTGATCATGACATAATTTCAGTTGACTGAATTGCAGGTGAATAATTTATAGGTCCATGAATCATTTCCCACTCCACAATTTAAAAAAAGTGGGGGATATAGTTGTCACACTATCATACATCCTTCTGTCTGTAGTCTGCAGTCACTCATGCAGGGAAGTAACTGTGCAACAGATTACCAAACAATTTCTATTTTTATGTGAAAGTGACATTTGGTTTCCATCAGTCCAAACAAGAAGCTGATGTTTTTCACTTTTCCTTTTAGACTATTGCCCTTTGTGAAGAATTGGTGTTAGCCAGTTATAAAAATGTATTCCTCAGTACTCTTGGCAGTTGATGTTATAAATTTTGGTATGTTTTTTTCTAAGTGGTCAAGCCAATACTTTGTTGAAATCGGGACCAAACATTCAAGGCAATCTAGAGTTATACAGGTTGATAATTGTGGTTATCATCCCTATCAGCCTTGACATTATTGTGTTTATGATTGCAATCAACCTTGTAGATAGAAAGACGTCTGCATAGGTTGTTAATTATGTTGTGGTTTCTATCAACCTTTGGAAGTAGTGTAATCTCTATATAAAGCATGGTTACTATCAAACTTGTTAGTACAGCATCTGTAAGGATGAATATACTTTGGTTATTGTCACTGTAAGCCTTGACATAAGTGGGCCGTCTGTAGAGGCCGATTTAAAATACAATCCGCCTTGTAGATAGTATGACGTCTTTAGAGGTTGATATAATGTCTAATAGTCCCTATCCCCGGGTCCCTATCAGCCTTTGGAAGTATCGGTAGTGTGACGTCTATATCAATATATTGTATTTATGATTACGATCAGCCTTGAAGATCGTATGATTTGCAGAATTTGATATATTGTGTAACTGTCCCTATCAGCCTTTGTAAGTATCATAACCTCTATATAAAGCAAGGTTACTATCGACGTTGATAGTATAACATTTGAAATGATTGATATGTTGTGGTTATAGTCACCATTAACCGCCTTGACATAACTGAAGAGGCTGATATATTGCGTTTTTCACTACGATCAGCCTTGAAGATAGTATGACATCTGTAGAGGTTGATATATTGTATAATAATGGTCCTTATCAGCCTTTGGAGGTAGTATGATGTCTGTATAAAGCATGGTCAGTATCGACCCTAACAGTACAAGATCTATAATATTTGATATATTAAGGTTATTGTCGCTGTCAGCCTTGACATAAGAGGGCAATGTATAAAGGCTGATATATTGTGTTTATTATAACGATAAGCCTTGAAGATAGCATGACGTCTGTAGAGGTTGATATATTGTATAATGGTCCCTATCAGCCTTTGGAAGTAGTGTGACGTCTATATGAAGCATGGTCGCTATCAACCTTGATAGTACGACACCTTCAAGGATTTAGATAATTTGGTTATTGTCTGTGTTAGCCTTGACAGTGGGCCGTCTATAGAGGCTGATATATTGTGTTTATGATTTCGATTAGCCTTGAAGATAGTATGACGTCTGTAGAGGTTGATATATAGTGTGCAATTGTTCCTATCAACCTTTGGAAGTAGTGTGACGTCTATTTGTAGCATGGTCACTATCTACCTTGATTGTACGACATCTTAAAGGATTTATATAATTTGGTTTTTGTCTCTGTCAGCCTTGACATAGTGGACCGTCTATAGAGGCTGATATATTGTGTTTATGATTTCGATCAGCCTTGAAGACAGTATGATGTCTGTAGAGGTTGATAAATTGTGTAATGGTTCCTATCAGCCTTTGGAAGTAGTGTGACGTCTATATGAAGCATGGTCGCTATCTACCTTGATAGTTCGATATTTGTTAGGATTGCAGTGATTTTATTTGTCCCATCTAGGAAATATTTTAATAGACTCAACTATAAATAATTTGCTTAAATACGTAAATTTTCGCACAATTTCCACAGAACTGCAGATGAATTACTTTTTTCCCTCCTTTATTATAATTCTTTACATAGTTTACCTTACCTATCTGACATGTATTTACTTAATGTTTACATTGTACATTTAAAGTGCACTCGAATCCGTTTTTCTTAGGAGGGGTAGTTGAACCGCAATTCGCTTCAAGTGGAAAAGGTTTAAAGTTGACTTTCTCCTTCGATCGCAGAGGTTGAATGTGATTTGTGCACACAATCTGTGTTACAATTTTATAATGTTTCAAACGTCAACAGTTTATATCGGAGTTTACGAAAAAAAAATACTATAATTTATATAGATACATTATATAGTCTACATTAAAAACACGTACAGTGTTGTAGCAAATCGAACACACCTGAATATACAAAAAATATTTCATTTACTATGAGTGTTTTCGAATATCCACCCGAGGGTGCCCAAGGGTACCCATGGTTAACCATAGTTAACAACGGGTTACCATTGGGTGACAATTAAAAGAAACAGATTTATCCATGGATGACCTTTATTACCCAGAGTTTACCCAAGCTTTTCAGTTTTTTTCGACGTTAGTATACCATAGCAACGTCATAGACATCACCATACAATTCTACATGACTCAAATCCATGCTGTATCTCCAAATAGTGGTTATGCCAGGTTTATATTCTAGTAACGACCTAATGTCCACTGAAAAACAACTTTTTTTTAGGAACATAGATAATGGTTGTACATTTTATTGTCCTTAATGTATTGTACAAATTTATTTAATAAAAATTCGAAATTTGCGGATATCACCATATCTTTGTATATGAATTATAAACCAGTCATTATTGTTACTTTGCAAAACAAACTAAGTGACTTTTTGTCTGACTAAAGACATTAACGGCAAAATGTGTTTTCGTCCTAAAATTACACCATATTCAAGTTTCGCATGCAGTTTGAATGTATCTTTCCGGTTGTTTACATGTACATTTTAGAACGTAGATTGAGATATAATTGGTTGTAAACGTATCATAAAGATTTATATGGGTATACAAGAGAATAATTTTATAGATTATCAAAGGTGGATAAAGGATTAATAAGTCGGGTCAGCGTGGAGTTTATCCAAATTGTTTTCATCACCTGCTGATTTTAAAATGAGAACCACAGGATTCCCTTGCAAATAAGTCAAACATGTGGCGCTGAATTCGCCATTGACTAAATGGAATTCATATATATGGAAAGCAGCAAATACTATAGATATATTCTTGTTGCTATATACAATCATACACAAGGTGGTACTAAATTGAGAACTTA
>JAOXYJ010162966.1:0-10725 GCA_028566555.1 Lithophaga nigra
GTTCTGGCATTTCGTCGTCTCATCTTACCTACCAGATTTGACTTATTCCTGGCCATGACTTTTATTTATTGAACATAGGTTTTCCGCATGACGGGTGATGCATGCATAGCAGGAGACGCTTACCCTGTCGACGCACACGGTCTCACTCCTTATGAAGTAACAATCTATGATGCCAAATGTAGTGCACAATATGCGCATTTGGACAAACAATGTCTCATCAGTTGTGCTCGAGACCTAAAATATGGAAAACCAAAACAATATCGAAAAGCTTGTAGAGCAGAAATAAGTGCCAAAATGACCAAAAAGTTTCAGCCAAAAACCTGCTAAGGACAGAGCTATGCACGAGGGAGATACTCCTTAGTTTCCCAAAATTTGGTACATTTTAATATGGTAAATTAAAAAATACATATATCAATTTCATGCCAGTACCTAAATATACTGGCTACTGAGTTCATGCGATCACGTCCAATTGATTTCTCGATATTGTGTATTCCAAACGAATTTATGATCTGGAATTTAGGTATACTACGCTTCCTTGTACTTGTACCTTCATTGTTACCGACCGACTCGTACAATCATGGGCAGACGGATATAATATGGACGTTGTGGTTAACGTCAGAAAATAGATATAAACGATTCCCTCGCACTGGAAAAGAATCACTTGTAACACGGAACCAAACGAATTATTCGTCCATTGTTAAGAGGACGAGATGTTCGATCAACACGAGTTTTATTTGGCCTGTCAATGTCCGAGAAAGAGAGAAATAAGCAATGGTAGTCGTCGTCAATCCATCCGAAACGTTTTTGTCTGGTACAAAGCTCTCTGTTATTTGCACGAAGATGGCCAGACGGACGTTGTCTTCCGTACCGGAACGTACCAGATCAATCAGGTCCGCGAGGAATTACAATCTATGATACCAAATTAAGTGAAAAGGATGTCAGACGATTCTTAATGATTACGGTTTCCAGAACATCCTGGGAACCAATGGTAGCACATCAAAGTCCGTCATGGACGTGCGCGGTGGATAAATGGTCGATTTCGACGCTCCCACTTCCATCCACGTCCTTGGGGGATTCGAAAGCGAAGGACACATGTACGATGACTTGTCCTCAGATCGAAATTTCGATCAGCACCAAAAACGTGATTTTGGTACAGGACCTTCCAGTAACCATTTATGGGCACGATTAGCTTCAATTGTCGTAGTCCATTTCGAGATCTACAAACATATTCCCCATAGGGTCAAATGTTTAAAAATCTTCCACGGTGGCGGTAATATTGGAATTCCGATCGGCACCAAAAATATGATTTTGGAAAAGCTGAAAAAAACAACTATGCACATGTAGACAAATTAAAACAATCAACTATGCAGACCATTTATAGAATTATTGCACCTAAGGATGTTCGCCATGATTTCTTATCCAATTGTGAATAATTGCTTTTAGAGTAGCAATATCCCAGGGAATAATTTTATTTAGGACTACATTTTCATGTTACAAAGATGTTTGTTTCCTGGGCTAATTCTGTAACAGGGTTCATATAAGTTGAATATTCTGTTCAGACTATTCTTTGTTGGGAGGTTCATTGGATTACATAGTCCACAACAGTTGGTAACAGGAAATGTGATATCACCTTTAGAGACTACTGGTTTTACGGTTTTGTGAATGTATATTTTGGCCACATCAGTTCTCCCTCATATGATTGGGTTTATGATAAACGTAGTTTTTCACTCCAACGACTTGCATCCTTGGAGTATTTCATCTACAACTTTCTAAAAGCTTGTCGATCAATGAGTCGAGTGAAGCTGTGACTGTTTTTTCTTTAATAAATAAACTACCCATTCTTAAAGTAAGACATCATAATTCGTTTTTCAATTCTTATACACATGTATTGTAGAATAAATTGAGTTGGTTGTACAAGATGTTATTCAATTTGACGTCTTATATTTGTTTTAGAAAGAAAAAGCAGAACTTAACGCACAGCAACTTTTACCAATGATTTTTTTTGGTTGAGGTAGACAGTAGGAATCGAAATAAAGCTTTTGTTTGTTTGTTTTGAAACAAACCCAATGTATCCCACCACCTCTACTGAGGTTTCGGGTGTTTTTGCTGCAACTGGTTAGTTACTCAGTATGTAAACGTTTCCCCCAGAAACTTTTAAACCCCAGTTTTTTCAGACAGTCAATGATTAGTTATTTAATGGTTTTATCATGACATTTTTTACCCTGTACATCCTCGTATTTTTTACGGTAGAATGCGGGAAGGTCGTCTTGTACTGTCTTTCTGCTGTAAACTACCTAACAAACTTAATTGTAGAATCAGACTTGTCCATGATTTGTATACTTTTGTGAGACTATTTTGCTGTCAGTTAACCGAAATTTATAGTATACGTATGTGGATATTTTTGCAGGTGAATATAAATTAAATCAATAAATCTTTTCAAGTTGTGTTGACAATTACCTTTTCCCTGTTAAGAATTAGAACATAAATCTTGTAGTCAGCAGTAAGTGCAACGTTCTGTTTGAAATATATTGTCAAAGAGGTGTTTTCAAGTATGTGAGATCAAAGTGAACCGATCGTTAACCTTTTTTTTTTCGAAGCCTAGCAGGTTTAATATATCACCGGTGTCATAGACATAGTTCGAAATTGGTTTGAAATTATGCGCAAAAGTAAAATACAAATGTATCCTCTTTATTGCGTTTGAACTATAAGCACTTTCTGGATAGTAAGTTCAACTATTTACCCTTTGCATTGCAGTTGAGATCGGCCACATTAACTTGAAAAGTATCAAGTAATAAAAATTTTTCAGTCTGAGAGATTTGTTTACCATCATTTTGCAAAAATACTATTACATGTTTTGGATATCTGATTCCGGGTACACTTCTGTGCGTGCTTTGAACCATTCTGCTGGTCTCACTGGCGTGTGCTGATAGTTCTATTTAACAAAGTTTAAGAGTTACAAAATGTATCTTTGTATCACGAGTTTATTTTAACCACTAATGGAAAGACCTTTATTCTCAGGACAAGTAACCCAAGGAACATCTGAACACAACAATAACATTAGTTTCTGATATATTCTACAGTTGCAAAAATATTTTACATGAAAGCTCTTACCATTAAATCTTTCAGGATACCTTGCAGGTAGGATATAAGGTGGTTCGAATTTTGAAAGAAGGCCTGAAATGTAAAAACAGTCAGTACAACATAAACATAGTAACTTATCTATCAAATTTTTATGACATACTTCAAACGCAATTATATAAAGACATAAATATGTACATGTAACGAATGCCGTCTCACAAGACGCGACTTGGAGGCAAACCGCACCCTTTTTTCCGCCGGGTTCTTACGTCTGGAAAAAATCGATGCAGATTTTACCGCACTGCGAAAAAGTTCTGCCGATGACATACCAAAGCGCAAAGAGCGGGTAAAAACACAAAACAAGCCCGCCCTAAACATAAAATAATTAACGAAGACGCGCCCACGATAAACGCAAGATAAACGCTTCGTGAACGGAAAATAAACGCATAAGGAATTCTGGATAAACGCATTTAAAACGCAAGACAAGCGCATGACGTACGCACGCGTAAATACGAAAGAAAAAAATGTCCTTTATGAAAGTCGCGGAAATGAAAGAGGACCACGAAACACATGCAACAGAACTCGCTCGAAGAAAAGAAAAAGCAACTTGTTCGATCTTTACAACCATGGAGGGTCGTTTTACAAGGGCAACCACAGCGATTTCGTGAAAGATACCAATTGCAAGAAACACAGGATGTAGGATTCCCCAAGAGAGTGTACACGCAGATCACATTTGGGAATACATCATTCACGTAGAAGTTGCAATTTTACGCAGAAAAGCCAAGATGGATCTTCGTGAGATTTCAGAAGGATTAAACAAGCCACCAGGAAAAAATCTGACCACCACCTGTACTCGAGAGAATGTACGTGAAATTGAACGAAACGCGTTATTCTGATGCGGTTTATGATTTTTACATAATAATTCGTTTTTCAATGGTTATATTGTAGAATAAATTGACTTGGTTGTACAAGATGTTATTTCGCTTGACGTTTTACGTTTGCTTTAGAAAAAGAACAAGCAGAAATATCCGCACACGTAACTTGTACCAATGATTTGTTTTGGTTGAGATAGACCATAGGAATCGAAATACACCAAATACATCTTTTGTTTGTTTGTTTCTTTATTGTCAAAGAAACCCAATGTGTCCCACCACCGCTAATGCCGTTGAGGTTTCGTGTGTGTCTGGTGCGTGTGGTACATTACTCCGTGTGTAAACGTTTGCCCCTAAAACTATTAATCCCCAGTTTTTTTACCCAGTTAATGATAAGTTATTTAATGGTTTTAGTATGACACTATGTAAGATATGTCTATGATTTGTATGCTTTTGAGGAACTCGTTTGCTGTCCTTTGGTTTAACGATGTTTATAGTTTAATTAAATTAATAAATCACTTCAAGCTGTTTTGACAATTACCTTGTTCAGAATAAGAGCGTAAATCTTGTAGTCAGCAGTAAGTACAGCGTTATGTTTGAAGTCTAGTGTCAGAAAGGTGTTTTCACGTATGTGAGATCAACGTGATCCGATCGCTAAACTTTTTTTCGAAGTCTAGTAGGTTAAACATATCACCGGTATCATAACCATGATTCGAATTTGATTTAAAATTATGCGCAAAACTGAAATACAAATGTATCCTGTTTATTGCTTTCTAACCATAAACACTTTCTGGATAGGAAGTTCAACTACTTACTCTAGTACCTTGCAGTTGGGATCGTCCGAAATAAGTTTAAAGGTATGAAGTAATAAAAGAACTTCAGTCTGAGAGATTTGTTTACCATCATTTCGCAAAAATACTATTACATGTTTTTATTCCGGATGTACTTCTGTGGATGCTTTGAACCATTCTGCTGGTCAATCTTGCGTGTGCTGATACACCAGGTATCTGTTAGTTGTGTATGTTCGAAGGATATTCGTAAACCTGTCAGAATGAAACTTGATTGTCTGCAACCATAGTTCAAAATACGTGGTACTTGAGCCCTCCGCTGCCATTAAAATCAGGTTGGACCCGCCATTCTTTCGTTTGGACTGGAGGCAGTAGATATTGTTAAAATGATTGGAATAATCTCTGACAGTTCTTGAAGGTAATGTGGTTTATTGGTCTCTTGCTTTGAATTCTGAGTTTGTTATGGTCAAGCAATTACACCGTTATCTGGATAAATAAAATTGTTTTTATCTACACTGTTAAAGTGTACGGTTTGCGACCGACAGGATTCTGCAATCGTATACTTTTTAAATATTTTGTCTGACTGTTATTTGTTGCAGAAAATTAGCTGGGTTTGAAATGACAGATATTGTCTTGTGATCAAGCCTAGTACTGTCTTAGTCGGGTATGTATGAAGGATATTCGTAAACCTGTCAGAATAAAACTTGATTTTGGGGAGCCACAGTTATAAATACGTGATAGTTACTTTATTTGAGTCCTCCGCTGCCATTAGAATAAGGGTGGACCCCTCATTGTTTCGTTTGGACTGGCGGCATTGTTTTACCTACACTGTTGACATAACCATCTGAAAGTGTAGGGTTTGCGGCTGACTGACAGGTTTCTGTAATCGTATACGTTTTAATCATTTTGTCTGACCGTTATTTGTTGCAGAAAATTAGTTGGGTTTGAAATAACATTATCTTGTGATCAAGCCCAGTATTGTCAGTTTATGTTCATACTGTACATTTTACTAACATGTAACTATTGTACCAGTCATAGAATGATGACTTATCGACCACGAAAAAGTTGTAGTAGGTTTTGACTTGTTGTAGTCATCGACAAAAGCGTAATAGGCATATTGAGTTTGATACAGAAATGTTAACTTTGGACGTATCTTTCTTGTGAAAAAAAGACATGTCTAGAAAAATCATCTGAGTTAGCGAATTTTAATAAAGTAACATGTTATCCTAAGAAAAATAAACGTTTGGTTGTTTGATGAATTAAAGGCAGTGCGAAACGGAACTAGTAATTTACTTGGTACCGCATTTCACTTAAGAGGCAGAAAAAAGCTTCATGATACATAATTGACCATCTAATGGGATAACCTCTAAATGTACCATGAGTTTTTATGTTGATCTAGTACGTCTGTTGGAAGAAATTTAAATTTCAAAGAAATTCCTTTCGAAAAGTCGAAGTAAAAGAGAGGACGGAGATGTTTGATCTTGAAAATATGTTTGGTGTGTGTTGGGAGCACTTAAGGGACAAAACATCGATATATCGTCAGGGCTTAAAAATTGAAAAGACCAAAAGTTTTAGTTCGTTAACTTCTAATTTTTCAATCTGGCCGTTTTTAGCCGTTTTTTAGTGGTGAACCATAAAAAATTAGTCTTACAAATGCCGCTCGTATATTAAATTTTGTACACAAAGAGAAAAAACTTTGGTCTATTATCAGTTAATGAAATTTACAACGACTGTGTTACTCAGATTCAAGCAGAAGTAAGTTTTAAAAACTATAGGCTTCAAATGGTTAATATACTATCAATGAGATGGTCATATTGGAGGTCACGATTTGTAATTTTGAAGGGACTTTGTACATAACACAATCCAACAGTACTCTCAATCAATGATATACCGACACGTAAAATCCACACAAATTATCATAACATCCACGTTAAGATAGTTTTATTTAAAACTAGTTTAAGAGTTACAAATCTTTGTATCACGAGGTTATTTTGACCACTAATTGAAAAACCCTTATTCTCAGAATGAATAACACAAGCCTGACTACAACAATAACATTAGTTTCAGATATATTCTACAGTGTCAGTTACAAATTTTTTTTACATGAAAGCTCTTACCAAAAATTCTTTCAGGAGACCTTTCATCACGGGTATTAATTGGTGGAAATTTCCATGGACCTCCTGACATGTAAAAACAGTCAGTACAACATAAATATAGTAACTATTCTATCAAATTTTTATGACCTAACTAACTAACATATATAAAGACAAAAGATGTACATGTAAAGAATGCCGTCTCATGAGACGCGACTTGGAGGCAACCCGCAATCTTTTTCCGCCGGGTTCTTACGTCTTGAAAAACGGCAATCGATGCAGATTTCCCGCACTGCGAACAAGTTCTGCCGATGACATACCAAAGCGCAAAGAGCCTGTAAAAACGCACAAGAAACCCGCCCTGAACACAAAATAATTAACGAAGACGCACGCACGATAAATGCAAGATAAACGCTTGGCGAACTGAAAAAAACGCACGAGGAATGCTGGACAAACGCATTAAAAACGTAAGACAAGCGCATGACGACCGCACACATAAAAAACAAAGGAAACAATTGTCCTTTGTGTGAGTCGCGGAAATGAAAGAGGTTTACTGAAAGATAATCGTTGAAATGAAATGGAACCATTGATGGAAAAGAGCGAATTGAGGACAGCTTTGATCAAGTTCTTGAAATGAATGACTGAATGGTCAGAACGGGCGGCGAAACGCCGGTTGTTGACGATTTCGTTTTCTTGGTCTTCCTGTCCCGCCCACAATCATAGCCCCATCCGTTTTATCTCTTTCTCTTCTCACTTCTGCCGATAAAGCTACGCAAAAGACAGTGAGGATGTTAGGATCCACTTCCACGAAACACAAGCAACCAACTGACCTCGTTCGAAGAAAAGAAGACACTTTTTCGATCTTTACACCAATGGAGGGGCGTTTTACAAGGGCAATTACAACGTTTTCGTGAACGATATCAATTGCAAGGAACACCGGACTTCTGAAACCTTCTGCCGGAAACAGCACACTGGAAGCTGTGCATCGATTACAACGAAGACATTCTGCGAATTAGGAACAGATATTGATTGATGAGGACGCTTAACAATTCAAGAACGATACCAACGCGATGCACCCAAATCCAGCAAAGCAAATAATGAACAGAAATCGGTAGCAAACTGTGAACAAAAATCAAACAATAAAAAAAAGTCAGTGGACTTATTCTGCTGGGTTACAACAAAAACTGTCTCCTGAAGAGAGTTCAGAATAAAATCGGCGGGGATCTAAGACAAACCGAAACAGCTCGAAATCGCCACCGACTAATAGCGCGAGAAATTATATGAGACGAACATTGGATAAAAAAGAAATAAATGAAAACAATATGTTATTTGTAGAATACTCGAAAAACAACAAACAAGGCGAATATGTTTTTTCTTCAGCCGGCAGGACGTTGGGACAGAACGATCTTAGGACAGCAATGGACGCTGTTGCAAAACGTGTTGAATAGGGAGCCACAAAAATCCGTCGAAATGATCTTTCGTCCGGAAGAAAAGAATGTGGTTTGACGGTTCGATCGCGATTCGAAAATCATATTAAAAAAACGTAAAAAAGAAGTTGACGTCGGTGAGAAAACGACGCCCCTGATCTAATCAGAGCGGGAACCATTTCGTTAAACACTAAAAATAAAAAAGATATAATATAGTCAGGAAATTGAAAGATGTCTGCAAAACTTCTTCACATCAAAAAAGATTTCCTTATCAACATATCTATCGTACGGTAATTACGAGGAATAATACTCACTGAACACCGGAACGAACTTGAACGGCGACTACTCCAATATCAATATTCAAATCAAATCTCGAGCCGTGTACGTTTATAAGTCCGAAGGTTACGTAGAGATAAAAAAATTCTTAAAAGTCGATTTCCGTGCGTATGCTAGTTAACAACGTTTCGACGTTAATATTCAATTATGCTTATTACTAAAGAGAAATTGAAAGTCAGAACAATCCGGGACGTGATCGTGCTCAATATAGTATCGCGGATCTTGTTCTTAGTCAGATCCGCCAATCGAGAAATGTGCGAACTGTACATACTGTCGCATCCAAAGAGAAAATTAATGTAGGATCCCCAAGAACGAGTATACACGCCGATCACGTCATTCACTTGGAAGCTGTCAATTTTACGCAATCACAGAAAAGCCAAGATGGATCGTCGTGAGAATGCAGAAGGATGAAGCAAACCACCAGGAAAAACTCTGACCACCACCTACATGCGACAAAATGTACGTAAAATTGAAAGAAACGCGTTTTTCGGAAGCGGTTTGCAATTTTTATTTCTCTGAAACGTCTGCGTACAAGAAGGCGGCCAAATTCGCGAAAATATTCTGTTCTAAAAAGGGGGGGCATTATTTGTTGAATTCCCTCTCCTTTTTCTTCACGTACCTATTCTTCGTATTCGACATCACGTACCAGAGCGAGAAAATCAAAGAAAGCGCGATCGACATGATTGTTTATTCCGATTTCGGTCAAAATTCGACCGAACGATTTCAGGTCTGCACCTTCGTAGTTACTGACCGACTTCTACAATTATGAGCAGAAGGATATAATATGGATGTCGTGGTTAAAAGCAAAAGATAAATATAGACGATTCCCTCGCGTTGGAAAAGAATTACCAGTAACACCAGAGTTATTCGTCCGTTGGAAAGAGGACGGGATGTTCGATCAACACAAGTTTCAATTTATTTGTCAATCTCCGAGATGAAAAGAAGTACGAATTGGTAGTCGTTATTCCATCTCAAACGTTTTTTCCGGAAACAAAGGTTTCTGTTATTCGCACGTTGTCTTCGGTACCGAAACATACAAGATCAATCAGTTCCACGAGGAAACACTAGACATCAGACAATTCGTAATGATTACAGTTCCCAGAACATCCTGGGAACCAATTATAGCACGTTTAAGTCCGTCATGGAAGTGCGCGGTGGATACATGGTCAATTTTGATGCTCCCAATTCCATCCATGTCACTGGGGGATTCGAAAGCGAAGGACACAGGCACGATGATGAACCACAATGGCAGCCATCTTGGAATTCCAATTGACACTTGGTTTTGGTAAAGGACTTTCAAATGATTATTCATGGACATGTTTAGTCGTTCCAAAGAAGATAAGAAGATCTTAAAGTGCATTTCCCATAGGTGCAACGTTAAACTATGTTCTACGGTGGCGGCCATCTTGGAACTCCATTCCTCATCAAAACACAATTTTGCAAAAAATCTTCCAATTCAAGAATTTGTAAAGCTTCAAATTTCTTAGTCATTTCAAATCTTCAAATGCATTTCACATAAGGACCAATGTTTAATTTTGTCCCTTGTTGGCGTCCATCTTGGATTTTAGATCAGTACCAAAAACACAACTTTCCAGGGTCATTTACACCATAAAACAATTCCATCGGCTGCGTAGTTTTTGACAAGAAGATCTTCAAAATTTCAGCCAATCAAAGCAGATTACTGACCCTAGTAGCAATGTTGAATTTCTGACCGAACGGAAAAAAGTATTTTTATAGAGGATTTTCAAATGCACATCCCTAAGAAAGTTTGGTTCCATTTGGCTTAGTGATTTCAGAAGAGAAGATTGGAATGTGAAAAGCGTACGCCGGACGGACGACACCAATTGCAATAGCTAACATTATCCTTGGGACCAGGCACCGGCGTCATAAAACTGAAAAAATTCTTATATTTTAGAGTATTTATAACTACCATGACAACGGGGAATATCTAGTGCTTTGATTGGCTGTAACTATGGTAGCTGAGAAAAGTCTCATAGATTAGAATATTTTTAGTTTTATGGCAGCTGGCCAGGTGATATAAAAAGCTAAAATATACCCCTTCTCTTCCAACAAAAAAAAAAATGAAAAATAAGACCACTATTACGACTGTTTTGCATAGAATTTTACAATG
>JAOXYJ010163075.1:0-10725 GCA_028566555.1 Lithophaga nigra
AAAAAAAAAAAAAAAAAAAAAAAAAAAAAAAAAAAAAATTGCAGAAATGGCAAAAGCAAACGTCAGATTGTTTGACAGCTTTAGTGTGGACTCCAGAAGGCAAAAGATCAAGGTGGACGGACCAAAAACATCCTGGTGAAGAGAAGTGGAGATAGAAAAAACAAGCAGGGCAGAGAGGCTGGGATGCACCTAAAGCAGCAGCAGCACAAGATAGATTGGACTGGACAGCCAGTATGGCGGTCTTTTCTGGAGAGGATTGAGGTAAGATACAGAAAGAAAAGGTTTTACCACAATAAATACAAAAAAAGAGAAGCTGTCTTAGAGATATGTAAAAACACACAAATTAGCAGCTGGTATTAATTAATTTACACTTTTTTACTCTTCCTTTACATTGTCATTTTCTTTTCTCGGCAATTACTTTGACAAGTCATCAAAGATCAATAGATACCATATTTAAAAAAATATGGAAAGCTGTGGTCGTGTCGGCTGGACTTCAGATATCATCCCTGAACTTTCTAAAGGAATTTTCATGGATATTATAATGGGTCCATCAGTATGTGCGTCCGTCCGATACCAAACATCATCAGTGAAACTCATTTATTATTTTTTTGCAGGTCTTTTATTTGTGCATAGTATTGTTCCTTATTATGTGTAGATGGAAAGTTATTTTTTATTTCTGAATGATCGGCTTAGCTTGTTAGTGGAACTCCTCATTCATTTTTATTGCAGGTTTTTTATCTGCATATAGTATTGTTCCCTACTTATCTGACTGTATAGTAAGGTTTGGATTTCTGGTTATTCGGTCTGGACCGAATAAGGAGCTAAAAAGGATTTTCATTTTGAAATGCTTGTCAAAAGAGCTTTTCTTTCATTTTTGAATAAGTGCATTTTAGTTTAATACAGTAATGTTCTTTATCAACTCTTAATGTGCAGTAATGTTTTGAAGTTTAATTTAAAGGGTCAGGATCAATAGACGGGACAAAAAGGGGTCAAATTGTAAAACTGCTTAAAAGCTGGGTAGAAATATTTGAATGCAATGGTCACTGCAGTTGCCAATAGAGTCATGATCTGTACTGTGGTGATTTAAGGGGCCAAGAAGGAAAA
Organism: Lithophaga nigra; assembly: GCA_028566555.1. NCBI lineage: Eukaryota > Metazoa > Mollusca > Bivalvia > Mytilida > Mytilidae > Lithophaga > Lithophaga nigra. The sequence goes on from JAOXYJ010163075.1 coordinate 1,105, forward strand.
GAGAGAACGCATAAAAAAATTATGAAAGATGCGCGTTATAATATGTCATTGCATTGGTCTTTGATTGTAGAAGTGAAAGATAATAGGTAATTAGCCCTTTCTGTAGGAATAAAAGGGCCAAGAATGGAAATAATCCCAGTTCCCTTTGTTTCCATTTTCATGTGGATAATATTTACCATTTTGTTTTTATCTTTACAACTTAAGTAAGGCAGAAATACGTTACTTGTTTTTCTTTTTTTAAAAATATAAAAAAGAAATAAGACATCACAGAAGATCAATTTTATTGATAGAGATTAACTTTCTGTTAAAAGGTAATGGATTCAACATTCACGAAACATATGTTTAACATTATTTGATTTAACATGAAAGTTTTAGGGCTTGACCTCTTTCCGTGATTGTTAAACGCAAGAGTAAAAAGCGTTCTACTTTACGATTCATCTCTTTCAAACTATAAAGGCATATATTTAACACAAAGAATTATTACAGACAATTTTATGGAGAGGGATCTTAAAGTCTCTATGCAAAGTTTATATACTTTTAAAATGATAATTGTCCTTGAGGAAAGTTTTTTAATAGAACGTCCTCCTCTTCTGTACACAAAAATTGATAACCTGTAAACAGACAAGGGTATTCTTTATTTATTTCAACAGTTACAGAAAATGAAATTTAGACAGGGGATACCCATCTCCATGAGAAAACCTTCATACCAAATTACATGTATCACGTTCTTCTTACTTTCTGCTTTTAAAATATCATGTCTCCATTTATGTAACTGTTTAGTTCCTTTCTGGCTTTTTCCTGCTAAATTTAATGATTATCAATCTCACTTTTTTATTTTCATCCCATTTCAGATGTCATCTGTTTAAGTTGTCCCCTGATGACATTTATTGGTTTTGAAATAGTTTATTTTATAGTCACATATGCAAGTTGAAACAAAGAGTAAATCATACACTGACTGCTGCCAATACCTGTTGCTGGAATCAGAAACAGAAATCTTTATTTATAATGTTATTTTCATATTGCTATCATATTATGGTCTTAATTGTTTAATCAATTTGGCATTTATTTCTACTCTACAACCTTTTCAATGTTGCTTTGGTTTTCCATATTTTAGGCCTCTAGCACAACTGATGAGACATTGTTGTCGAAATGCGCATATGTTGTACTAAATTTGGTATCGTAGACTGCTATTAAAGATAACTAGTGGGATACAAATAAGGCTTCAAACATATATTAATGAAAAACCAATACAAACGGAATAACACGATTTGATCTAATAAAGTAATAGAAGTTTATCTATACGAGGAAACTGATATGCTGAAGTTAGAAATTAATAATTCATATTAAACAAAAACCATTTTTAAAATTATTTTAGTTGAAAATTTTCTGAAACAATATTTTTTAAAAACAATAAAACTATAAATGAATGAAACAAATCCTCAAATCAAGTAATTCTGTATAAAAATCACCTGAATTGAGTGATATAATGAGGAAAGACAAGTAATTTAATAACGAAAAGTATGATTTACTGTTCCACATTTATGATCGATTAATTTCCATGAAACTAGTAGGGCATTTTTTTCTTTTTCGTCTAGCCAGTAATGTTCAGTGTACGTGTACACTATCCCATTATATTTACGTTAACAGAAAGTATACAACTACTTTCGGATGGACGAAGGTAATAATATTATTATCAGGCCCGAAAACGATCAAGGCAGCAGAATTATTGTAGGCAGATCCAAAGTCTGTTTTGGTATTACAAATAACTACCACATCTAGTCGGTGATTATTCAGAATAATCAACCATAAAAAGGTTAACTTCTTTCGGACCAAATGCCATTGAGAAAATAACCTCTTTAAGGTTGATAATCTCTATAACGACCATAACTACACTCAGACTGCCTGCAAATAGATATCTTATCTTGTCAAATATTAGACTCTCAACACAATATGGCCCATTTGCTATGCATGCAGAGTAGTAAAGTATACATAGAGGTTTGAATAATAATATCTGAAAGCATAACACTTAACAGCAGTCAACACTTTTTATGCGTTTTCATTGATAAAAGAGTAACATTTGCAATTTTCTCAAGATGGAATCTGTCCAATTAGCTTATATTACAAGCATTAGCGAACTTTCCAAGATTCCAAATGAATATATTATTTTGTCGTTACATGATCATTGATACACCAATCAAAGAAGATGATATAATATTTACATATAAATGGCAACATTAACATGGTCAATTGTTTTCTGATTTACTGTAATAACAAATTGAAAAAATAACCATTTTTACCCATTCTTTAGCTGTGAGTAATTAACTCTGGTTGCAAGCGATGCAATTTTGCGGCGTCAGTTTTGTTCACGATGATGTCACGACGGGTTAGTATTATAGAATGAGTTACATATAAAATTAGCCGCTTTGTTGTATCTATATATTTTGTCCTTTAGAGTACAAGAGAACGGTAGGAAAACTCGTTAAATTATTGCATCGACTCCCCCACTTCTCATATCTTGTCTCAAGATTTAGGTTTATGAAAAGGAAAATTGGAAAGAAATTGTCTTTATAATTGGAAATGTACGAATGAAACAATGCATTCTTTGTTGATGTCTGGTTTTAATTCTATCGAAAGGTCGTGGTCTAGACTGCTCAGATAATCACTTAATCAAACGTCCATTCAATAAAAATGCGGTTGCAATTCCCAAACTCTATTAAGAATAGTTATGGCGTTACAGAAATGGTCTATTACATTGCTGTTTAAAAGCAATTTTTATATAGTAGCCTTACCGTCATATTACATTAACTTTATATTACCATATGAAATAAGGTATCGGTTATAATTGGTACGCTTTGGAAAGGGCATACGAATTTGCAATAATTACAGCAACTGTAAAATGCTTTGTTACGACAAAGTTGTTTGATTTTGGTAATGTGTAATTTTTACTCATCATTTAAATTTTTATGTGAACAAAACACCAGAAAGAGTACCAAAGAATAGAATACTTTGACATATCACTAATCTACAAGATACAGTCAATTCTTGTGTTGTTTTAAGATGTGACGTGAAAGTGGCCTGATGCCAAAATAACCTAAGGATGCAAAGTATAGCAAAGTCCTATCACCAAACATAATAGTTTAAAATCTTTTCTTCAATTAAAAAAAATCCAACTCAAATTAATGTTACATTTTTAGTTACAAAGATTTAAGCATTCTAATGCATGTGTAGCACTGTATATAACTTTGGTCACGCACAGATTCAGAGTTTTGCTATTATTTTATTGAAATGAATCGAAATGTTGATGATACAAATGATGGAATCTTGAACAATTTGAGTGCCCCTGGCCAGCTGTATATTGGTGCATAACATAATGATTATGTCGACGTTCTTACCTCATGTCAGTCACATCTCCGTTATTCGTTCGGTTCATTATAACATGATAATAGAAGCCGTTCGAGAAATTATTAATTTTTTTAAATCATCATTTTACATGAAAATGAGGGCTGACTTAAGATCATTACACTTATACAGTAGTATTTTGGGGTAGCTCGTATTTTAGTGTTCACGTGACATTGACGCCATTTTGAAAAAGGGTTTCCTCATGTATATGGATGCAAATATACCAAGACAAAGTCCTTTCACGTACAGGGTGAAAAAACAAATAAAAATAAAGCAAGAGAATTTTGTTTAAGTACCAGGGAGCCTCCAAAAATGAGACATTACTCAATTCTGTATTCAATAGCCCACGACACTGTTTTTCGTAAGCGTTTCATGTGTATAAATATTAAAAAAAACCCAAAATTTTCTATGTCTAGATACATTTGTGTATTCTTGCATACTTGTATTAACATATTTGCTGTGAAGACGCTTTTAGGCCTCCAGTTATTGTTCGCCATCACTGTGATACAAAATCATAATTTGTCAAAGTACACATTATATCATATTAATGTATTTGCATTTAATTTCTTGAGGAAAAATAATTTTATTCTGTTAGCATAATTTGATCTCTATGCCAAACTGCGCAATCCAACATCCAGCACAAGAACGTGAACACCATTTCAATAAAATCGACCGAGAACCGTTTTCTACCAAGAAAACATAGTCAATTGAATTCGAGATTTAATACCAACAATAACTTGAACATGTGAAATATTTCCATCATAAATTTCTGGAAACTTAATTTGTCAGTTTAATGAACTGTCGATGGCAATGTTATCCTTGTGCAATTATAAAAACAGATATTTCATCTTAAAGCAATAAACATTTCATCAGAAATATAATGACAATCCTTTCTAACCATAAACAGCTTTGAAACAAAAGCTTTTTATGACAACAATGAAAGTTTATGAAAATAAAACCAATATTTTCCCCATGCAGCTCAAAATGATAATTAACACCAAAGTATTAATCGAGGCGAACTTTCAAAAATGGTGCGAGTGAAACCAGGATTTAGAAAGTTTTATTGGTATATCCGTCATATTACTAGTGCATGTTATTGAAGATATTGGAATCACAAATATGTCGTTAACTAAATTTTACAATTCTTGAAACGATTATAGTAGAAGCGCTAGCAGAACGAGAAATATTGTTTTCTCTTTTAACAGGGAATATAATAGGATGCAAATTTTGGCCAAGTTAAGTATCATTTTGACATCTAGTTACATCATATGTGACTTTTACACTATCTTGCCAATTTGACTGGATTACAGGTCTTCACATGATGTGCAATTCTATTCTACAATGAAACGCAAACTTGGGAGATAACAGTATTGTATTTTATAATTTGCCGACATCAATTGTTAGATTTGATAGCTGGAAATTGAGTTTACTGGCGATGTGTTAGCGAAGCCAGTAAACTGTTATTTCCTACCATTAAATCGAAAATTGATGCCGGCAAATTATAAAATACAATACTGTTATCTCTATTCTAATGCAACTGTCGAAATATCGCTTAAACGTAACTCGAATAATTCAGTCGTTATATTCCGCTGATCTAACATCACAAAGGAGATAATCGGAGACGCTCCGAAGAGGGCTTGAATAATTCGAGTTACTAAAAACAGCAATTTTTAAACAGTCGGAAGTAGCGTCTGCACTTGCGCACTAGTTTTTACGACATCAGTTGTGCAATTAATGCCATAAGACTTCCGACGTCGTCCCATCAGAATCGACGTTATATATAATGTTGCATTAGAATTTAAAATAATTACCGCTGTCCAGGACTACCTCTGTGACGTCAAAAGCGAATGTAATTTAAACAAATTCTTAATTCTACTACATTTTGCAAGCTGTAATAATTTTATACACTATTTTAAATGTAATTATAAGAATTGAATGCATATTTTTGTTGTTTTATAGGGCTGTAAAAACGTTGACCGAAGCACATTTTGTATGAAGCTCGGAAATGACCGAAGCACATTTTTTTATATGAAGTGCTACCGCGCTTCATACAAAATATGCTTCGGTCAACGCTTTTACATGCCAATGAAACTACAAAAAAATTAAAATACTTAAGTATAGGTTACATTTGTATGTGTGTTCACCGTTTTGTCCGATTAAGGCAGAAATGTTCTATGCTTGAGTATTTTTAGGGGTTGGACATATATGCTGTCGTCACGATTTGTAGTGATCTATCGTATTTGCCTAAAGTACAATGAAGGTAATCCTCGATGGCAGTGTGTTTTTAGTCACTGGTCACATCTTATCGGGAATATCACTAGTCTTTACTGGATCATTCCTTTAGACTTGAACCCACAGTACATCTGTACCATTTTCATAACCTTCAGTTGATGTTTTGTATTATTTGACTTTGAAAGTTAATTGTTTTAGTTTTATGGTTTGATGTTAGACTTTGAAGTCCAAATCAAGGGGAATAATATTATTGCATATTTATGTACCAGGATGATTTTAGTACTATAATGTGCCCACTCAGTGGCCATATTTGCACTATAAAATCACTGCATATTTAAAAGTTTCCTTCAAGACATGTTGCGTTATAATTGCATTTTAGATAGCATCGCTTGCTACTCCGTTATTATTAGCCAACAATTTGCTCGCTATTTACGCATATTGTTGCGTGATGCAAACCTAATTGTATGGTGAATTATAGACGAAATTTGCAATGATAGTTTGTTACGATTTACCAGACTTGTTTGTTAAAATACTGACAAAATATATGATGCAGTTTGTAACCATGCACAGTTGTTTCTGAAGCCGAATAGAAAGATTGATCCCTTAATATATGCATGGCAATAAAAGGATAAAATATAAATATATGACATGTTCTAATATCTAAAATGGTTAAATTTCTTCTGGAAACTAACAGAAGAAAAAAGGAATGGCACACTAATCACCATTAAGCATTTTAAGGCCATTTTTTACAATTAGATGCAGACAGAATGTACAATTAAATCCGCAAGAATTCTCGAATATAATGATTCCCTGCTTAATTTGTTAATAAATGATTAATAATTGATTAATAATCAAAGGTTTGGTAGCAACAAATTAAAGATCAGGGATTGCAGTACCACCGAATTATGGATGATTACCGGGGTAGCACCAAATTTAGGATCTGTGACTACGACAGCACCAAAATAAGGATCAGTGACTCCAGTAATACCAAATTGAGGATCAATGACTGTGGCAGCGCCTAATTAAGGATCAGTGACTGGGGTAGCACCAAATTTAGGATCAGTGACTTCGAGAACACCAAATTAAGGATCAATGACTACAGTAATACTAAATTGAGGATCAATGCATGATTGCAATAGCACCAGACTAACTGAGTTCTCTATCAATTTATGCAAAAAGGAGTGGTAACAGCAGGTGGAAAGGTAATTACAAGGCTCTTTTCGATATTGTTTGATGTAGAAGTCTCAATACTTATCTGACATGATAAATCTTATTCCAGCTAAAGGATCGTTCATGTGCCCGAGTCATGGGACTTCAGCTTTAAACTCTAAACCAACGGACGGAATAATTCATTCTATATAATCATGGTTGAGAAGAAGTGAAAAACTAAAATGCAGCATAATTGCTAAATTAATCCAACTAAAAAGCTTAAGTCTTCTTAAGGAAGTTATTTATTAAAGGCGTGTACTAAGTCTACTCTCGTATAGAAAAATTACATCACAAATGGGTTTTTTATATTTTATTTTCATCTCTTAATTAAAATCATCATAATATTTTAACATAACAATTATATGTAGATAAAAGACAGCGTGTCTGATTGACTGTAATATAATAATGGATAGGGAGCATCAAGATGTATACTCCTTAAATATAACTTCCTTTCGTTTTAAGTAGAGTTCGAAGGTATCAAATGCGTAATCAGAAACCGTAAATCGAAAAAGGACAAACAACGCCATGGCCAAACAACAATACAATGACAAACATTGATTCACAAAACATAACACGGAATGCTTAAGACAGAGCAATACGAACCCTACTAAAAACCGGGGGTGAGATCAGGTGCTCCGGAAGGGTAAGCATCTCCTGCTCCACTAGTGGCTACCGTCGTGTTAAAATCCTGTAATAAGTCACATTCGGTGATGTCATGAACAAGTAAAGGACTGGGCTGTTATTACGACAAACGGAACATATCGGTGGTCATTTATTCCGTAACGATCGACTAAGTTATGGTGGCGATCGTAAAACCTTCGAAATGATGACTTCATCTTTACCATCAGGAACCCTTGGTTTAATAGTTTCCTTGTTAGCAGCAACCTTCTATCGTGATAGGAAGCACAAGCTCTGTAATATCCGATATCTGATATATGACTCCATATGCAGATGATACTGGAATGTTGCTAAACATAAATGGAATGTTCACAATGGAAAAGTCGAAATCATCTCTTTAGTCGTAAAGTTTTGTTCTCAACTGGTCCTCATTGTCAAATTTCAAGGTGTAGTTCAGGGTGTGAAGCATATCTAGTTGTATCTGTGTATCCTTTATCTCTAGTTCAATAGAATAGATGCTGTCAACAGTCACCAACCTTTGAGTTATTCAATGAAAGAACATCATCTATATAGCGAAACGTGAAATTAAAGGATTTGGCTAGTTTCGTGTCATTTTTCTTGAGAAGCCCCTGCATGAACTCTGCTTCATACTAATAAAGAAACCAATCAGGGATACGAGGAGCACAGTTGATACCGATAGGAATGCTGACTGTCTGTTGAAAAATATGTCCATTAAACGTAACAAAAACAAAAAACCTTAGCATTTAGATGATTTCATTTTAAGAAAGCTTACTGTTAAAATCAGACTGGTCTTTTACAAAGTAAGATTTGTCCCTTCCTAAAACGAGATGCTTGTACCTACGCTGGCCATTCTTTTTTATGAAACAAAGTTGAACTAATTCTTTTAGAGTGAAGAATGATTCTGTAAAGCGTAGAGAGGTCAAATGTTTTACAAGAGGAGAGGGATATTAAATGTATATCTCTAGGTCTTTACAATTTTTCAGAATCTACATCTGATTCACGCCAATATTTCTGAAGCCCAGATTTGACTGCTGACATAATAGACGTTAATAATGTGGAAAGAGCTTTCGTGGAGCATTTGGCAGACCCAGCAATACAACTTTGTTTATAAGGACACTTGTGCAATTTAGGTATACAGTAGAGTAAAGGTAGATCTATTTCTTCATATTTGGTTGAAATTCCGAAAGAACATAAAACAGATATATGATTGTCCAGGATTTCCTGTTTTGTAAGGGTCAAAGGGGTATATGTTGGGTTACCAAGTGAATTGTTAACACCTAATTCCTTTATCAAACAGTCTATGTACTGTGATTTACATACAAAAACAATATTGTTAGGGACCTTGTCTACAGGGACGACAACATACTTGTCACGGAGATAAGACAGATGTTGTTCTACACTTGGGTCTTTGAAGATGGATTTTGCATAAGTGCACACACACCCGTTCAGCTTTTTTATTCTAATTTGTATTAACGACCTCACAGCCTTTACCCATTCGGAAAGGGAATCTACGACCTCTTTCATGTTTTGCCCATTGTCTGCAATAATCCTCGACGGAATCTATAGGGATTTAAAAGTTATGCTTCCAGTTTATGGATTTAGGCTCACGGAATTTTGGTTCTTTGGTTCACACATTTCGGAAAGAAATGTTGTCAACAATGTTTAGATCACCAGTACTAACGTGGCCAGCCGGATTATATATGAATGGGGAACTTGCACAGCTACAATCAGGTGGTTTAGACTTAAAGACTTCGATGTTGGTATTCTGCAACACAATTCTGTAGTTGACAATTTTGGTTGCAGTTGGTGTGGTATAGGTATAAGAGCTGATTGGAACTGGCTGATCTTTAAAATACGGTGGAAATTTTGGACTTGATAGATTTTTTATGTAGGATATTGCCTAGGTTAATGGCATCAAGACCATTGAAGGTAAACGAAAGTTTAAGAAAGGAACGTTTTCTGTGTCCACTTTCTTAATGCCAACAGGTTTGAAAAGTCAGTGATAAGCAAAATCCAAGACGATAGCTGAAGCTTGTATTGATTTGAATTAGGATTTGTACAGGATCTTCCAAACTTGATTTGTATAAAAAAAATTGAGCTTTGAAAGAGGAGGAGGGTAAGGTTTTGAGCGAATTTGATGCA
>JAOXYJ010163186.1:0-10724 GCA_028566555.1 Lithophaga nigra
AAATCATGTCGTCTCTGTTATTTTATATTTTAGTGTAGTATATAATTATAATAATGGTATACCCAGAATTGCCCAACTATAACCTTCACTACTGGTGTTATGTAATTTTAGCCAAGTTATGGAAACTTAAACTCGGCTATTGGCTTAGTTACTGACAGGCAGGCGTCAAAATGGGGAATTTACTGTATATTCTCTGTTTACTAAATTTAGTCAGAAATTAACCCTATTGATTCTGGGATTTCTTACTCGATGGTCACTATAAATAGATCTAGCAGAGTAACATGGTTTCCGTGCATTAACCTGAGTTCTATATATCCAATGTCTATAAAACTTAGGATGATTTTACTATTAGAGGGTAAGACTACTGTTGTTTTGGTGTAAGTAGGTCAAAAGTCAAGTTCACTGGTCTGCAGGGGTCACATTCAGGTTTGCGGGCAATAACATAAGTTCTGTACATTCTGAGTTTACCAAACCTAATCAGGTAATACCTCTATGAAGGGAAATACTCTTCCTTATTTGGGATCTGCAGATGAAAGGACAGATCACCGTTACTATAATAGATTTTTTACCAAATTACATCTTCTATGCAAGCACGTACATCTAACGTTTAATGTTTGTCTAATTTGAACGTTCGATGATCCAGTAAACATAGGAGAAAAGCACAAAAAATTATTATTATTCGTGCATTATTGTTAGTACTATATAACTAATGAGATGAAAACTGATCAGGAGGTGTCGTAATGTGAAGCAAGGAAATCTATAGACGTCCGGAAGATGAACGTTAGTGTTACAGTAAACAGATCTTCCATAATATGGTTTATATGCAAGAGTGTTACATAAATATACAACCGATGTTCACTTCATTTTAACTTGAGATGTGCGTGTAAATGGGAAGAAATTCATGGGTAAATGTCACCATTACTATAAGTAATAGTTAGAGTATATTAAGTAAAATCTTAATGGTTAGGAAGGGGCGCGCCTTAGTTCTTTTGTACGAAAAATACTTGTCGCTAATACCACGCACTGGTTCACTGTACTGAAAAATGCGTTAGAGATTGTTGCTTCGTATGGTCCGAAATCTGGTGCAAATACAATCCCGGTAAAACCAGATGTCCGAAATGTTTAAGATACTTTATGCTGAAGTTGGAAATGACACTAAAGGAAGGAATATTTCGAATCATTCTTGACGTGTTACATGCTGTACTAGACTGTACAATAGGGGTTTTCAGATATGACTGTCATCAGCAGAAGTAATCATCGAAGCAACGCCTTACATACGTATTAAAGAGAGCGATTTAAAGTTCTGAATGACATAAGCAATACATTGGGCGCATCAGCACCAAAACCCGAAAATCGCACAGACAATTTTAGGTGCGAACCCGATATAAAATCGCAAGTGACCGATAATTCTTCTACACATGAACAAGGTGATAGTGGAGTTTTGAAAATTGAAATACCGGATAACGTTGGAAAAATACTAATCATTAAAGGAGAAAAAAAGATGGACATGGAAATGAGACGTTAATTTAACTGGACTGGTTAAAATAGTTGAATTTGCTCCGTTATTTTTTCGTTATTTTTTTCTTTGAGAGCGAAAAGAAGCTAACTATTTTCAACGTTTTTTTTTTTTGCTGGTAAAATGCGGATAATGTATTAAAATGTTAAAATGTAGTGTTTGAAGTTAACAATTTTTACTTTTACTTTTCCGAATGTTAATCAAAGAGGTCACCTGACGTCTTTCTTGACGACGTAATCTTGAAAAAAAACTTAATGATTAAGTAAATTATTTAATAGAGCAGTTCTGATCGGTCAGAAAATTATTGTATATTCTAAATGGTATTTAGGTATTTTCATTCTACACATTCGATGTTTACTACACTTGATCAAGAAATGATTGCCTGTGAAGGGGGAATTCAACTGACTTTGTTACAGGTCAATCTCTATGTTGGCGATAACTTTTTGTAAAATTGTGAATTGGACAATCGCAGCTCGACCCCTTGTCAAATTTTTATTCCCTGTTAAATATTTATTGCATCTTTGAGAAACCCGGTATTACATGTATTAACATTATAAAAATATCTACTATTGTTGATAAGATTTGAATTAGTTCCTTTTCCGATTTTGTATTTTGAGGCTTTTGCCATTATGGACGATTCAAAACAATATTAGCATAGATCAGTAAAAGAAGCGCACAATCAGTACCCATAGGATTTCCATGACTTTTTGAAATGAAATGAGGTCAAAAAGTTATCAAAGAAAAAACTTGAGACATTAAGGTGGATCAATTTTGCGAATTAAATCTGATAGATTATTCTTAAAGTTAAGATAATGCAACCTTTTTGCCGAATTTTAATTATTTAATTTAAGGTGGAACGATACTAAATGACGTTACGCCATAAGTCATCGTTCTTGGCGTTATTGTACAACTCGTTAAAATGACAATTTTCACGTCAACGATGTGACATTTTTTGGTTGCTTTTTCAGTATAATTTGTCAGAAAATTCAAAACGATAGCTCAATAAAAAGGAACTTTCGTTGCGATGTAGAAACCATATCAATAACCTACATGTAGGTGATCGTCCTAAACATGCATTAGTTTAAAGATAAACTAATTATTCAACAATCAAAACTATTTGTACTGTGCTTCATAAAGTATCTCATTTCGGCTTTAAATGCAACATAAACACATTTTATGACAAATCTATGCTGTCTGTTATTACATCACATGTTTTTTTAAATACTTATAAATGTTTTGAAATGCCATATATTTGAAAGCTAATATGAATTGGGAGTAATATTATGTTAGTATATGCGTCCCTGATATGATATATTCGAGAATAAATAAAAGAGACTCATTCAAAAGTTTTAGTTCATCAGTATATTTATTTCACATACGTGATTACGAACGAAAGACACACGACCTCTTGGCACAGCTGATTATGCCACTAGTTCGAAGGCTTACTAGTCAGTCCGAAAGTCAACTGGTCATAAGGTTCGTTCGTCCGAAGGTTCACTAGTCAAAAAATCGGACCAATGAACCTTCGATCAAGCGAATCTTGAATTACCAGTGGTTAAAGTTTCACTAGTCCGAAAGCTCATTAGTCCGAATTTCGTACTGATGAACCTTTGGAATACGGAGCTTTCTAAAGGGTGCAGTTTTTCGAAAATGTGGTTTTTAATGCATCCTAAAGGCATTCTGGATGTGTGCAGAAATGGGGTTTTGACGGAGTACATGTATATGCTCCACAGTTTTTATAAATGTAAAATTTCACTGTGGAAACTGTTATTTTTACTATATATCTTTGTTGATTTTCCGACAAATTTTGAAACTTTGAGGTAGAAAAACGGAAAAACAAGCATGCTGACCCGCATTCGTTTTTTGATATTTCGATGTAACTCATAAAAATGTATAACGATGCAAAAAATTATGGAAATCCAAATGGGGCGATTTGGTATCGTCCCGTCTTAATTGTCTTTATACAATGTATTTCAAAGAAAAAGATCGTTAAGATCATTTCCCAGAGTCCAATGTTAAACTATGAGGCTCGGTGGAGACCATCTTGGAATTCCGATCGGAATGTGAAACATCATCTTGGGAAAGGACAATCCAGTGATCATTCATGAAAAGTTCTGTTTTTTTATTGTCTTTCATGTTTCAAAGAAAAATATCGCTAAGACCATTTCTCCAAAGTTAAACTATGCGGTTCGGTGGCGGTTATCTTGGAATTCCTATCGGCATGTAACACAGCAACTTGGTAAAGATGAATAATTCCAGTTTAATTGACCAAGCTGTTTCGAACAAAAAAAAGATCTTTCAGTGCTTTTCCCATACAGTTCAATGTTAAATTTCGCCCCAACCAGGTGGTCAAATGGGATGACAGACCAGCTTGTCGGATAAAATTTGGAAAGATGACCATCCAAGAACTTTATATATCAAGACTGGTTCCATTTTGCTCAATGCTTCTAAAAAAGAACATCCTTAAAACTTTATCTATTTTCAACCAATATTAAGCCATAGTAGCCATCCTTGGAGGAAGGTTGGGCTGCCGGATACCATTCTAAAGGAGAACATTCTAAAAACCATCAATACAAAGTTTGGTTTGAATTGGTACAATGGTTTCAGAGAAAGAGATGAAACGTGAAACGTTTAAGACGGACGCCAAATGATAGTAATAGCTCACATGGCCCTTCGGACAAGGTTGAGCAAAAAAAGGAAAGTTAAAAACAGTAAGGTTAGATCGGTGACATTTTTCAATGATAGATTATCTCTCAAAAACTCCTTTACAAACCTCCTTCCATCTTTATATTCCTGAATTTGAACTGCTTGTGAAAATCGTGATGTCAGCTGCTCAATATCGCCATCGATGTTTGATGAGTGATCTTTATCTTGCTCGTCTCTAATCAGTAATATAAAATATTACATTCTGATATTTTGATAGATTTTTAAAAACCATTTTACTTCATTTCACTAATTGTCTGGTTTTCACTTAAATCTGTAAAGGTTACAGCTAGAAAACTCCCAAATATTTCGACAAGTATATATTTATGGACATAAAAATGGTATCTAAATATTAAAAAGTACTTACAGTTCTCAGATTATCTTTATTCTGAACTATGTCACCATAGACAATGTTGTTTTTTATTTTCAATAAATAATATTTAGATTCTTTCAAAACAATAGATGAAGATAATTAGATCAACTTTTATTTGTGTTAAAAGCTATAGGCTCATAAGCGTCTAAATCGCAAGCCTTTCTGCCATCATGGACTTTTCATAACCTTGGTCAGAAACGATTTAGAAAGTAAGAGCCCTAAGGATGATTCGGATAGGATTTGCTCAAAATGGTCAAGTGGTTTCAGAGAAGACTTTTATCTTATTTCCTCGTAAGTTATAAAAGTGGTTTCAGAGAAGACTTTTATCTTATTTCCTCGTAAGTTATAAAACTAAGTTTTACAGTGTTGAGCATGCTCGTTTAAGGGTGCAAAACAGGCACAAATTTGTCAAAGCAATAATTTTAAACGAATTTTCAAATAATTTTAAAATATTTCTGTTATAGTACATGTAACAGTGTTCATCTTGGTTAGTGAATATAGGTCATATGACTCAATTCGAAGCAATAAAAAATATTACCATTTCACCAACATTTGGTCTCATTTCAGAGAAAAAGATCATTATTGGTGTTTTATTTATAGTAACAGCGGAAATGACAGTTCTGACATAGGTAGAAGCAATTGACCTTGTTATGTCGCCCCCTACGTAATAGTCATCACACTTGTATTCTGTTCGCTCAGCATCAGATCGTCGATTACCATAAGTTCTTACGGGGCATGTCGATTTCACGCGGTCTAGATCCGGCACGTCACCACCTTGATCAAAAACCACGTGTCGATATCGCTAGGTTGTTGTGATGGGTGAAGTGCATCGACAACGTCGAATAATGAATAAGGACATTTGTCCTTGACGGACAGTAACTCACGTATATCTTCTTTCGCAAATCCCTTCTCTGACGCCCTTCGTAGAAGGTGATAGATGGGCTGGTGAAGCTATTTTCCGAAGACGTACATTGTCTTACCACAATCTGACTTCCAAATGATTAGGCCTCTGGGAAGGGTGATAGTGATTATGCCTGGTAAAAGCAGCTTCCTTATACGAGATGTCCTCAAGGTTCATTTATTTAAATAAAAGATGATCTACTGCGTGAGATGCAAAAGGAAGGCTGAGACGAAGAACTTCAAGAGACTTTGCCCAGCCGACTAAGGGATATTGGAAATTGCACCATTTGAGGTTCGAAGAAGTTTCAGTTCATCGCCACTACATGATGCCGGATTCGTGAGCACATTAATCAATCGCCTAAAGTAGAGATGCCGGAGCACAACTTCACAGGACCTGCGACCCGACTGCATCAACTTGTACGCGGATGGTACGCGCTAAGTCTTTGATGACTATCAACAGAGTCAGTGAGGCATCCTATCGTCAGATCTGTGTGATGCCAAACACAAAGAGAAGACAACCCGCAACTCAGTCTGAGAACAAAATATGCTCCACGAGCTCGATCACATAAAACAACTCTGCGACGAGAGAAAAGATAGATCGCAACATCGTCAGACCCCTCCATGGTATCAAAGTAAGGTTCGAACTCGATGTAAAGGAAAATACGTTTCTTGGAAGGATGAGTTAGCGGAAGAGCTGTACAAACCAGTTCGACGTAAGTTCCAGAAATGTAGCGTGATCTTCGTTGGTGTAGATGAGACTTGGGCTGCCGGTCTCGTCGACATGAGTTCCTTCTCTAGGGACAACAAGGGATACAAATTCATACTGAGCATCATCAATGTCTTCTCCAAATACGGCTGGATAGTGCCGTTCAAACACAAGCAAGGAGCGACGGTCAGAGATGCCTTTCAGTCCGTATTCAAGTCCCGTGTTCCAAAGAATTTGTGAACGAACGAAGAAACCGAGTTCTACAACAAGGAGGTTAAGCAGCTACGGAGAAATCAAACTATCGAGCTCTACTCTACAGAGAACGAAGAAAAGGCGAGTGGCATTGAACACTGGAACCAAGCAATGAAGGAAAGAAGGAAAAGATGTTTAAATACTCCTCAGCCAACTCTATGCGCACGTAAATCAATGTCCTATCAGTGAATCAATGACCAACAGTACAAAACAACCAAACACAGATCCATCAAGATAACTCCTACTGCGGCGAGTCGGAAGGAACATGAGATCAATGTGTTCTGGAACCTGTGCGGTGACGTGCTTCCCATGCGGGCCCATCCTTTTCGTATAATTACATATACCAAGAACACCGCGGTGTACATACTCATCTCTCTACGGTTGAACAATCAACCATCGGCCTATCGTCTTAAGGCCTTCAATGGTGAAGATATCCAGGGATCTTTCTATGAGCCCGAACTCCGCATCTACTGCTATGGAAATGTCTAGAGAAGGAGAACCGTAAATGGTATGAAAAAATTCTTTGTCAAACGGAAAGGTTATCCTGCATTGTTCAACTCTTGGATCAAACAATCAGATATGCTATCGCAGAATCTTAAAGTGACTTTCGAGTCTTGATGATCACCAAGACTGAAAAGCTCTGGGAGATAAAAAGGCTCGGTGGGTTAACCATTGTTCTCAAGCGCTGCCTTGACTGAATACCTGAGAGATGTTTCAGCTGAAAAACTCCACGGAACAATCCTTTCTTGATTGTTAAACATCCTGCTTCGCAAGTGATTAATAGTTTGACTCAGCCTTTTGGTTAACTGCGCTGATTTTACCTTGCATTGCTAAGGCTAATTCTTACCAGTTTTTACTGGCCCATCTTGAACGCTAATGTCTTTATGGCTTACGTTTTCATTGGTGACTCTGTTATAAAACACTTTCTTTGACAACACTCTGTCGAAGCAGTCCACTTAGTCTTATGGGTAGACTTCTTCCTCAAGAGTAGGTCAATATTGTTTAACTTCGACTGTTCCACCCTATCAGGTATGTCATATCCTTCATCCATCTCCCTGACAATGAAGGTAATCTCACATACATCCCACGACCTATTTTACCTTCTGAGAACACCCTTGGAGTGTCTGGGGTAGTTGATCTGGGTTAACCGTCGAACACGAGTGATCACACTTCAATTCCTTGTTCGGTGCGGTAGTCGAAAGCTGCCATCAAGGCCTTGTTCTCAACGGCACACGACATAGTTCACGGTTTTGCCTTCAGTGTTGTATTCCGTGCCTTTCTTCTCCTTTGATTGACAGGCAAGTTTATGCAGGTAGGGCTTCCACTGGATGACCTTATCCATGATGTGCCTTTTGCCGCTGTAGAAATCTAAGAACCATGGGGTGCATCAGGGTCTAGTTCTCGCCGTTTCCCGTTTATGATAGCGGGTAATAAAGTCTTAGCCTCGTCCCTTGAGATTCCAGTGCGAGCCATGAGATCTGCGAATAACCTATCTCTATTTTGAATGTACATATCAAGTCCTTCGCATTCAACATTATTCTCCTCGCTTTATCATGAAAGTAGCGTGGAATTAGCGTTCTTCATGTCGATATCGTATATGTACTTCTTGCAGTGTGTATGTCTGATCTTCCAGTTCGTGTTTTGAAGACCCAGCTTTCCGCTGTCCAATACTTCGCAAACCCAATTGTTTGCTAGTACCTCATGGTAGATTCTCCAAGGGCATTCGTCCTTGCCAGATACTCTTTCATCAGTTCTTGTCCACCTGCTTACCTTTGAAGTATCGGATTCCCAGGTCAAAGTAGTCGGGGTGCAACACAACTACTCCATCTTTTGTTTGTCAATGATCTCCCTCATATTAATGTTCCTTTCGTTCTCAGAGATGAACTGGCCTACTTTATACAGCTCTAGGTCCAGGGACTTACCTCCGAGTACTCGTTTAGTGTTCATGAATGCCTCAGTTGACTTCTTCTCTACTAAGCTCTAGACTTGCGTTCATGAACTTGAGGCTGTCTATGAACCTCAGGTGTTGGTAAAGAGGTTTCACCTCATCACGCGCCTTGTATTCAGCAAGCGCAACACTCTTGGCAAACGAGATGTACTTCTCCTCGCTGTTGAGTATACACACAATCTTCCCTTCCCTCACTCCTAGGTTGTCGTACCCCTACAAAGTTGTGGAAGATCACAGGGATGAACTTTGGTAACCGGTACTTCAGACTGCACTCACTGTGTGCTGCTTCCCTGAACTTCCCTGTGTAATGGCAGCGATTCCTCAATTTGTCTTCACCGAGGTCTTGGCTACAGATCCCACATGCGGTGGCTTTCTAACGCCTTCTTGTCTTCATCTGTCATCTCTACTGATCTCGAGAACATATTCTGTTGATACATTTCCTTTGTATCTTTCTCTAGTCTGTCAACGAAGATCTGAGCCACGTCTTCAACCTCCGTCTGCATGGTGTAGATCACTGGCTCCCTAGCATACACTCTGTCGTCGAAACACTTGGTGTAGTAATAAATGCACGATGGTACGGACTTCTGGTAGGCTTAGGCAGGATCTCCGTGGCACGTCTGCACCTACGTAGTGAAATACTCGAATTCTGCATACACTATGACTAGTACCCTCATCGATCTCACTTGGTTGATGAAGTGCTGGTAGGCATCTTCACCACCTTGTGGGAGGTATAAAACAATTTGTGCTGCACGAATACTTTTAAACTGTTGAACTGAATCAAGCACCTGCAACAGATGTGGATCTACCCATCGTGGTCTGATATCTGTGCCGACAGCAGCTTGTTCATGGATTTGATCCAGCAGTAGTGCTTCTTGCCATTGCCTTCAATCAACAGTAGATCGTTGTCCTTTCCCCTCTTCTATGCGCACTGGAGGATGCGTAGTGGATATACATGTATCTCCTTTTTGTCCTGTTGCACGTTGATGGCTAGGTTCCGGTTCAATCCCTCGAACTGAAAGATATTCTTGAGGTTCACGGGGAACTCTACGTTCCTTAGATAGAATTCATCTTTCCACTGTTGGTATCGACTTACTTTGGATTTTGACTTTTTGGTCAATCTCTTCGTGGTAAACTATATGAAGCCCTCCATGTCCCGGTTCTTGACGTTGATGATTGCCTTCTTGTCCTGCAGTCATTTGGGGAGGGGAACGTATTGGGACCCCGATACTGGTCTGTACTTGTTCACCCTAACCTCCATGTTCCCACTTCTTCTCCCCAGTGCGTTCATCCATTCCCTACAATGAATCTTCCAAGTCTTCCACTTCCGTAAAGGTGATTTTCCCCGAGCGGAAGTGAAAATCCTTCTCTGCTACCATGATCGTTGTCCCGGCATCCGCCTTTACGAACGCGCAATGCAGAACAACGTTCATCTTTGCCCTCGGTTGTCGATGATCTCCTCCCGCCCCAGTCTAGTCACCTGCTGAAACGTGTCCACATCCATCTGCACTGAAGCCATCAGACGCAGTTCCCGCCATATGTCTGTTGTCGTCAGACTCCGTTCCCGCTATAAAAGGCCTGAAGCTGTCAGACTCCATTTCAGTAACAAAAATTCTGACCATGTCCGACTTATTTCTCGCCATAAAAGGTCTGACCCCGTCAGACTCCACTCCCGCTATAAGTCTGTCGCCGTCAGACTTCGTTCCCGCCATAAAAGATCTGATGCTGTCAGACTAAATTCCGGCGACAGAATGTCCGACACTGAAAGACACCATTTCAGCGGAAAATAAAAGAAAAATGTGTCCATGCGACACAGATGCCCTCGCTCCTAACAAATTCCTGGATTTATTTTCTACTCATTGAAATTTTACCATTTAATTTTTCATAAAGGGACATAACTCTGGAACGTCAACAGTGAAATCTGCCAAAATCGAACTTGACCTGCCTTTAGTGGATCATAACAACATATTCAGATTTGGTTTGATTTGGTTGAGTCACACTCACGTTATTCAACGGAAACCATAAAGGGACATAGCTCTGGAACGTCAAAAATGAAACTGGTCATAATCTAACGTGACCTGCCTTTAGTGGTTCCTAACAACATATCCAAATATCAAAACATTTGATTAAAGCTTACTAAAGTAATTAGACGGAAACCAAAAAATTGACCATTTCGTACTTTATAAAGGGGCATAGCTCAGGATCGTTTAAATGAAATCCGTCAAAATCGAACTTGACCTGCCTTTAGTGGATCCTAACAACATATCCAAATATCAAAATATTTGATCAAAGCTAACTAAAGTTATTGAACGGAAACCATTAAATTTAC
>JAOXYJ010163296.1:0-10723 GCA_028566555.1 Lithophaga nigra
CTGTGGACGCGGACGCGGACATGGACGCCGAGGGTACTCCAATAGTCCCCCTCTACTTCGTAGAGGCGAACTAAAAAAACCCAAAAGCAATTACATACATTAAAACAAAAGTTTCGACACTTTGGTTTTCAATTCGGGAAGAGAAGTCAAAGTTGATGACAACAGCTGCCGTAAGAAGCTTACTGGTTCTGTTCTGAGACTGAGATGTGATATAAACTAATACGCAGTGCCAGTGGTTGATTAATGACCGTGTCCAACATGCAAAAGTAGTCGAGGGGGAAAAAATCCTTAAACGTATTTATATGAATCTGAGGTCGCTTAGTGAAAGGACAAGAGTCATAATTGTGCCATAAAAAGTCATACCTGAAATATCCCTCTAATGTTTCGACTTGTGTAAGATTAACACAGGCCAGAATACTACCGTAAAGTAGGAATCATCATTTATAGAAACTCTTATTCAAATTAACTATTCTTTTTATTTAAAGAAAAAAGGAAAAAAAATCTATACAGAGATTTTATTTGTATGCCTCGTTCTCACACAAACACCACATGAAACATGCATGATTACATAAAATATACCCATATGCCACTCACTATGATGTTCAAAAAACGATCACGTGCACAAAACAGATACTAATACTATATGTAGATACTCACGACGTCTCGTACACACAACAATACTACAATGGGCATGCATAATTACAAATAAAAAACTTATATAGCACTCACTGTGATGTTCAAAACAACAAAATTAAAATATTAACAAAACACATACTACTGATTCAGAGGAAGAGCGTTCAGGTAATGTGTTGCATATATATAAAATACACTGACAGTGCTGACGATTTGATACCATTTTAAAAAGTGCGAACTTCACTAAAACTGTACTAAAATAATCTGATCCATATACTACTTATTTTCTTGTATATGTGGTTCTTTTACACAGACATGACAAAAAGTGTTGATCTCGTTTCATTTTATGGAGTTGATTGGGTCATCGATGTTTTCTATAAATTTTCTTCTTTATATGGTAATGAAGAATTTACAAAAAATTATATGTATCATTACAACGCTTCTGGATTACTCTTAAAAAATAACAAAAATTGAATACAATTAAGAAGATGATGTGAAAATGTACAGTAATTATTCTGGCACTCACTCGTTCATCAAAGCGTTGGACTCTTGACTAGATGAAGCTAATATCTACGGTAGCCCGATTCTCTGTACAAATTATTAAAGTTGAAGAGAAGATGCAATATACTTAATAATGAAATGTGAATTAAGGGTCTTCGGTGTATTTATTCAGATGTTCAGATATGTAAAATGAATTCACTGCCGTATGCCAGTCATACATTCCGTGTTTCAAATAACATTCTGAAATTTAAAATAAATGCTGGAACTTCAATTAATTATGGGAATAGCATTAAGTAACATTTTTTTTGTTTTAATACAGAAACATACACTTAGGCACAGGAGAACAATCATTTAAAACTTTTGGGGAAGGAGGGTTCTGTTTTTTTTTGCTGTTGTTGTTTTTTTTACAATTTCTGTCGTAAGTTTCCAAGAAAAAAATCTGTTTTAATGTTCTAATTTGCGCTTTTGAAATAATTAATAACAACAATAATAATAATAGTAATATGGCTTTTGAAAGTTGAAAAATCTGACTGGGGAAGAAACATAGCCCGCCAAAGTAAAATAGTTGCTCGTTAAGATGAACAAGTGTAACTAAGAAAACAGTGATTACAAACTACAGTTACCATAAATAATATTTTATCGGAAGGATTGTATTAACTTTACAGACGACAAACACTAAACCATATTATACTCACAGAAAACGGTGTGTCGTCATTGTACATATAATCACAACGTCTCGAACACACACAAACACCACCATGAACATACATGATTCTATACAAAAATACTCATACAGCACTCACTGTGATGAATTAATTAGAACAGAACATATACTACTGATTCAGGGGAAGAACCTTTTAGGTAATGTTTACATAGATAATAAATACACCGACATTGCTGACGATTTGGTAGCATTTTAAAAATCATGAATTTCAAGGAAAATGTATAATTTTATCTGATTCATGTATTACGTGTTTACTTGTATGTAAATGTGGTTGCTTTACACAAAAACGACAAGAAAGTGCTTATTTTGTTTCGTTTGCTGTTTTTTTATTTAGTGTAGATGGTATCATCAATGTTTACGTAAATATTCCTCTTAATATGTTAATGAAGAATTAAAATAAATTGTCAACACTTGGGTTGTGAGTTCGAGCCTGGTTCGCGGCGAGGTGTGCTCGACTCCAACGTTAATTGACAAGGACTGCCCGTTTTCCTGCAGAAGGTCGGGGTTTTCACCGGGTACTCAGTTTCCTCCCCCAGTAAAAGCTGGACGCCACAATATAGCTAAAACATTGCTAAAAGTAGCGTAAAAACCATTCTATCGATCTATCAATTAAATAAATTAAATGATCAGTGAAAAAGTATCTTTACAAGGTTAAACAGTTTAAAAATGTATACAACTAAGAAAAATAAAGTGAAAATAGTACTGTACAATAATTTTAATGGCACTCACTCACTCTTCAAAGCATAGAACTCCTGACTAGCTGAAATCTTAGGATATACTGCGACGGTAGCCGTATTATTATTAACGTTCAAGAGCAGATGCAATATGTTTAACATGTGAATTAAGCGTCTTCCGTAAATTTATTCAGATTATCTGAGGTGTAAAATAAACTTACTGTCGGATAACTCATTGTTGAAGCCACAGTGATACATTCCGTTTTTTTTAAACGACATTCTGAATAGTAAAATAAATGTTGGAACTTCAATTAATTTTTTCAATAGAATGGCATTAAGTAACAATTCCTTTTGTTTGAACATAAAAACAAACATTTAGGCACAAGATAACGACTATAATTAACTACGGGGAAAAGGGGGAGCTGTTTGTGTGTGTGTGTGTGTTTTTAAACACTCCCCACTCCCACCCCGCAAAAAAGTTAAAAAGATGCTTAAAATATGAACGTGAGTAACTAAGAGAACATCAATTAAAAACTTCAGTTAACATATTCAATATTCAACTGGAAGGATTGTGGTAACTTCATCCAAAATACAAAGACTTTTTTAACATAAAAACAAAGACTATACAAAATTACACTCATATAAACAGTATATTATCATCGTACATTATGTTTCTGTATCATATATACTGTGTCCATATCATCAAGTCATTTTTATCCAGTTTACACTAACTTACTAAATATGGAAGTTAAAAATAAACATAAAATAAAAAAATATGCATAAAAATATTAAAGAAGACTTCGGTTTTAATAGTGTATGACGTTTAAAGAGGTCGTGTTGATGTGTCCAGCAATAGTTAATCGTGGCCAGCGATCAAATTACTTTAGCTCCATAGATTTAAAAAATACACAACTTATTCCTTAAAAAAAAAACTGAGAATAAATAAAGCTCATAAACAGCAAATTACTAAAATTCATTCCTTCGCGATAGTTACCTTACCGTCAGTAAATTCTGACGTGTAGAATTTCACTTCAGTCTTACATGACATTATCAAAGTTCAAAATGACATTATGTAACAACGAACATTCCAGTGGAAAAATATTCTTTCCATGTACATACTTTTTTAGAAAACAAAGTAATAACCCTTGCGTTAAGAGAAGAGAATAAATTATGGCATATATTTCCCAATACAGTATGATAAAGAATGGAAGAGAATGAGTTATCAATACTTTTACTTACAACTAATATCTTTATTGACTACTCACAATAAGTAACATATAGGATTGAATGCTTCGTTTATCAGTTCGGGTAAACTCCGAATTCAACAACTTTGCTGATTTCAACAATGTTGTTGAACTCAACAACTCAAATTTTCAGAAATGCCTATTAATCCTTTGTAAAATTTGGGGTAATTTAAATTGGAATCTTATTTGTGTGTGGTTAAATGGATTGCAATCAAAAGAAAATTGATAAATAAATGAAAAGTTTGAAATACTTGAAATGATACAGATTCTTCATGTTCTTCTGGTTCAATGGTATTTTAGGAAAAAAAATGAAGTTGCCAAATTCAACAACAGTAATTAACATTGAGGGTAATGGGACAATTTTTTATGCCCTGATAGATTTTTAACCCCAGAGAAACTTTTCAAGAAATGATAAAAAATTAATATATGATTTAGAGCATGCTGATCCTCTTTATCTAATGCCTATCATTAAATGTGTTTTAGAGCATGCTGATCCTCTTTATCTAATGCCTATCATTAAAAACATGGTATGTTGTTGAATTCAACAGCACTTGAGTTGTTGAATTTGACAACAGATGTTGAATTCAACAACGTTGTTGAATTTGGAGTTTTCCTGAACTGTTATATGCATTTCCTGTGAACAATTTGATGCTGAAGCATCGCCAGTTTTGACAATTTCAATATATTTATGATCATTTAGAGAAAAGTAAGTGTTTCACATAGCACCTAGCAGTATACCTATATGCTTATTTTGTGAGTATGAAGCGTTTTCCCTGAAAAAAATTTAAATGTAATGCGTTACTATTTGTTCGTTTAACCATTATTATGTTGTTTTTGACCAACCAATATCTTATCCAAAATGTATGATAAAACTTAGATGAATATCTCATCAAAATCTGCCGAAAAATCAGTGTTCCATATTACAGTACTATATTTGTTGTTATATATATGTATACCTTAAGCTGTCAAAATGTAAAATAAGGATACTTTGATTAGTTTAACAAACATCAATAACAATCAGCCGGTAAAAAGACACTTTACAATTTTAGCTAAGGTTTTACGAAAATAGTTTTATCAAAGTTTACAAAGACGAGAATGCGTACTCCCTATGCGTACTTTACAACAGATGAGACAAAGTTACGAGGAAAAAATTACTGTCAGTTATTTTTTCACAACAGGTGCTATAGACATAAGTTTGCTTTGCTTCAGTTTCTGGACAGTCGTCTCTACTGAGAGTTGTTTCTTTTCAAGTTCAGCCAGCATAGCATCTGGTATTCTCAAACCTTTTTCGACTAGTGAGGAATCTGGGGGATTTACTTTTGGAGTGGATGCTACAGAAACAGGTGGCACCATGAAGAGAGAATAGTCTTTATCTGGACTTTCTGTCTCCTCATCATCAATTGCAATAGGATCCTGATCAATACGAACTACTACCTGTGGTTTCCTTTTGTTTCGCTTTGCTTGATCACTTGTTGATGTTGATAAGACCTGCTGACTTCCTGGTATTACATTTGAACGCATGGTTTGTAAAGACTTTTGCAGAACTGGGTGCAAATTTGTCAGGGTTTTTGTGACTGGTGCTGATGTAACTGTTCTTGAGTATCCTTGAGCTGGAATAAGTTTTGATGTACCTTTGTTGTCTGGGAAAATTGATTGACTACGTGAAACAGGCACTGTCAATGTATTTGTACTTTGTGATTTTTCAGGGAGACTTGAAAATGATGTGAATTGATTGACATCATTGTCGTTTATTAACCCTCCAACGGAATTTTCGTTCGATGGACGTGATCCATGTTCATGATCTGATCTTAACAAGGAAGTCATGCGCATTGGCGATGACAACAAGGAAGTCACATGTTCTCCAATGTCGTTATTTGGTTTCACGGTTGAAAAAGGAACAACGTTCCCGGTTGAAGTCTTCAAATACATAGGAAACGGAACGTTCAATTCTGTACCACTGTTTCTGATTCTTGAATCAGTAACATTTTCTTCTATTTGGTTTTTATACTCCTTTGACTTAATCGCATATTTTAACAGATCTGACGGACTGTATGATCGTTTTCGTATAGATGATGAAGACAAGCTGGTACGCTTTGACGACGGTGATGGACTGTATGCACGTTTACCTGTATCTGATGAAGACGAGCTGATAAGATTATTCAACAATGATAATGGACTGTTTGTTCTTCTAAGGGCAGGTGTGGATGAAGAAGTACTAGTTGCTGAAGACGACATCGGTTTTATGGCGATTGGTTTTCCACTGTGAATACAGTTTTGTTCGACTCCGGTTTGCTTTGGTTCAGCTAATTTACGACCGTTACTGTGCGTAATAACTGAACTTTTATTCTGTGTTTGTAATGATGAAGATTGATTCGAAATTTTCTGAACTATGGATGTGAGCAAACTAGAGCTCGTGTTATCATTATTATCAGCAATGACCAACGGTAAATTGCCTACAGTCCCTTGTAAAGGCTTGTTCGAAACAATATTAACTGAGTTACCGGTAACAGAAGTAGATATGGTACTATTTTTGTTTTCATGATTTACTTTTGGCATTAGTTTTTGGGAAAGTGAGCTCTGTTGTACAATTTCAAAATTCAGATTTTGTGGCTTTATCTGTTGTACATTTTGTTGCCCGAACTGTACATTTTGTTGTCCGACCTGTACGTTTCGCTGTCCAATCTGTACATTTTGCAGCGGAACTGTAGCTGTCTGAAGTCGTGATGTCTGTTTTTCTACTGACTTCAATGCATGATTCTGTGATTTTCCTATCTGACCACTTTTAGCTGGAACTTGTCCTGCCTGTAAATTTGTCGGTATTATTTGGCCAGCGGGTAATAAAGGATTTAATAATGTTTGTACAGCAGGGGCGGTATTTTGTCCAATAGAGTTCAATAACTGTCCAAATAAAAGATTTTGACTGGGAATCTGACCAGTTAAGGTATTAAGATTTAACATTTGTCCTGTATTAAAGATTTGATTTTGTGCAAAGGCGGGTTGTACAATCGGAATGTTCGTTCCACCAATATTGATGGTTTGAAGGTGGTGATTGGTTGAAGCACTCTGATGTTGTGATGTCGGAATATTCGTTCCACCAATATTGATAGTTGGAACTTGTTGGTTAGTTAAAACACTCTGATGTTGTGATATCGGGATATTCGTTCCACCAATACTGATGGTCTGAACTTGCTGGTTGGTTAAAGCATTCTGATTTTGTGATATCGGAATAGTTGTACCGCCAATATTGATGGTTTGAACTTGCTGGTGGGTTAAAGCACTCTGATGTTGTGACATCGGAATATTTGTTCTGCCAATATTGATGGATTTAACTTGCTGGTTTGGTAAAGCACTCGTATGTTGTGATATCGGAATGTTAGTGCCGGCAATGTTGATCGTTTTAACTTGCTCGGTTAGACCGGTTGTATCGATGAGAATGGATTTATTGTTTGGGTTAGAGTTGCTTTCAGTATTAGTTGATGGTTTATCTTGATATGGCAGAGCAAAATTACCATTTGGCAGGACATTCAGCAATACGTTCTGAATGGTTCCGTTAATTAGTAATGGAACAAGAACTTGTCCAGTATTTTGTACAACCGATGACACTGAGGATAGACATGTCTGAGGTTGTGACGATACAACGTTTGTCGTACTTACTAAAGACGTATTGGTTTTTACATTTGCTTTTCCTGGTACAACATCATTTGCGTTAAATTGAACGCCACTGTGTGGTGTTGGTTGTGTCACATTCCGTGTCAATATTGGCGAAGAGCCCTGGTTTAACTGCGTAATAAATGCTGGCAATAAAGAAGTCATGGCATTTGAGCTTGGTATAGTTGGCACTAGTGATGGCAGAACGGATATTTGAGCATTTGATGTAGGTGCAGCTGACCATGATGGTTTTAATAAAGACATAGCATTTGATACCGACGCAGTAGACAATGTGGTCTGGGTAGAGGAAACAGAATTTGAAGCTGAGACTGACGAAGGCAGCGTGAAATTTGATATAGCCGCAGTCGATACTGTTGGGAGCCTTAATGTATTATCTTCTTTTGGTTTTATATCGACGCTAGAAAGTACTTGTACATTTTTATTATTATGTAATACAGTGTGGGGAGAGACGGTTTGCGAAATGTTCGGCTGTTGTACGTTTGGAGGAAGTTTAGCAACAGTCTGACCAAGCAGAGTTGAATTTGTTGGAGCAACAGGTTCAAGCTGAATATGGGGTTTGTCTGGAAATGTCTGACCTCCCACCAAAGGCAAAAAATACTGCTTCCCATCTGGATGAGTAACCAGGTGTCCGTGAATTTCCTTTTTCGTACCTTGGGTTTGATTTGTGGAGTCATTTTGTTTGTGATCATCCTTTTGCGAACTAGTGCTTACGGAATCAACTTGCTGATTCACATTGCTGTTTACAATGTTATTTATACTGAAGAATGGCATTATATTCGTTGAGGAAACTTGGTTTGTGTTGGAAGAACCATCACTGGATTTTGAAGAAGAATTCGATTGAATGAAAAAATCACCGGCGTTAATCTGCGTGACCGTATTTGAAGGATGAATGTTTCCTTTGACTGTTTGTATCGATGAGAATGGATTTATTGTACCACCGATGGCATTTCCAACTGGTTTGCTTGGCGAAATTGCTTTTGTTTGGGTTAATATTTGCTGCTGTTCATGTTTTATTGCCGTTCCAGTAGTACTTTCAGGTTGTTTTGTATTTGCATTTTCACAATGATCCACATTGACAGACGCAGTTGGAACAACATAAGCTTCACCGTTGATCATTACCAACTGCAAAGTAGCAAGAGTTTTGGTTTTCTCTGAAGCTTTAGGTGGCGTTAAATTTTGTGATGCTGTTCTGTCAACTGGCGGACCTGCCTCAATTGCAGTCTGTACGGTTGTTTTCTGATCAGGATCACCTTCGTTCAAAATTGATCTCAGTTTTTCAATGTAAGATGCTCTCTCCTCTTTCGGGGCCTTTGCAAGTTCCTTACACATGTCTTCAAAAGATTGTTTAGGTTCATCTTTTACTTTCACTTTTGGTAACTTTGCTGGAGAGGAATTGTTAAAAGAATCTTCAGGCTCCTGCTTGATATGTTTTACTGTTTCAAGCGTGTCATTGTTCTGGGAACAGTTTTCCTTCTTTTTGTCACTGCCTTTCACAGGAGAATCTGATGAATCTTCTATACGTTGTTTTTCTTTTTTCAGAACTGTTTTTGAAGGCGATCCTGCCTTTTTTAAACAGCTTTCTGAGTGTTCTTCAACAGTATCCAACTTCATACGCTTCGTATATGTTTCTGGCTTAGAACTGTGAAAGTCAGATCCTTCCTGCTTTCGCTTTGCACTTCTAGTCGTCCGTTGATCGCTTTTTGTAATTTCTGGTTCTGAGGTTCTTGGTGGTTTTGTCGGAGTCTTTTCACTCTTTTTATTTAAACAATTAGTGTCACAATGTCGGTGTGTTTTCATCCATTTTCGGTACGATACATGATTCTTTTTTCCAATGTCTAATCTCTCGAGAGAAACAGAGCAATATCTTTCAGTTAAGAATGGAGATGTCTCTAGCTTCTCTAATCGCCTGTCAATTCTAGTTTTCTTCTGTTTTGAAGTGTCTTCAAATGTGTCCTTAAAACTTAAGGAGAACACTGAATCGATCCGGATGTCCATGCTAGTTCTGGATTTCAACCTGCAAAATATAAATGTAAACAACGTCTAGCATAAACAACATCAGAAAATCTTGTCACACCAATGAAAACCAGGACAAAAACTTATTAACTATATAACGTGAACAGTGTTGTGCCGAGTGCCCGGGTTGCTGGATTCCTTCTATGTTTGGTTAAATGTCCATCTGATTCTGTTACCTGTGCGCCAACAGATGCGCATATAAAGATGACAATTGAAAACCCAAGTATCGACATTTAAGGTTGTTTTTGGATCAACATGATCTGTATTTTAATATGAAAAGGCAACGGCTGAACACTATGTTCGGTTAAGTCAATTTCTGCAGCGTTAATTGAGTCACCTAAAAATCTGAAAAGCGCGACACAGAACAGTGTCTGAGCGTGTGTTAAAGTCATTCTTCCGTTATATTCCGTATGTTTTTCCTTTTTTTCATTTCGTTTAACATGTTTAAGTACGGTATTAAGGAATTTAAGCCGAAGTAATAAAAGTTGAAACGTCCTGCAATAAGTCATGACACTGCACGAACCCTGGTAGTTTTTTTTTTATCAAGTTTGAGAAATGCATGCGCGACATACATCAGAAGTGAAAAGGTAGTAAAATATACACTCAAATGTAACATACCTTTCCCATGCAAAGCTCTCCCAACCAACAGATATGATATGTACGCATAATTAATTCATCTCTTTGAAATCTACTGTCGATAGCAATACAAAATATCGTAATTGAAACAAAGACAAAGGGCGCATTCTTTTAATTCGGAACAAATTCACAATCAATGATCAATGATCATTTTTTTAATATGAACACGCTTTGACAATTTTTTTATCATGTTCATGATCAACATATGACCATGAACATGTTCAGAATAAAAAAAAATGCACCCAAAGAATATGATATAACAGTGGAAGGCTAATAATGACAACCACCCAATCTCCATCCAGCTATCGTCAACGCAATACAGTGTTTGTGAAACTGATTCCTTTCTGATATTCTACTGCTCGTCAATAACAAATGGTTCCTAAAACTGATACTTCATATATCCTATGAAGTTGCATGATATATAATGTAATGATTTTGTTACGCGTTTTCCCAATTTCAGTTTTTTATCAATAAGGCAAAGAAAAACAAGAGCAAAGTCGGCTCTGGACCTGCGTCGCTCGCGCTAATCGGACGCGGCGTTTCTGAGTGTACGACATGAAAAAAATTTGGGATAAATCGGATGCAGTGGCGTTTTTGAGTTAGTGTACGACATGAAAAAAATATGCCAA
>JAOXYJ010163515.1:0-10722 GCA_028566555.1 Lithophaga nigra
CATGCCAGTACCGAAATACTAGCAACTGGGCTGATAGTACCCTCGGGGACCTTAGGTCCACCAGCAGTGGTATCCACTCAGTGGTAGTAATACCAATCTATGATACCAAAATGATCGTATTTGTGATCTTTTTCATTACACACGTAGTTTCTGATAAGAATTAATATGAACGTGCATGTTCTAACATAATCTTTATACTTTTCATCATATTTTCTCAATGCAATATTTTCTGTGGAACACGCACACGCTCATAATTAGTTTTTTAGGAAAAGCATCCGAAAAAATATAATTTTCTGCCACCATTGCACTTTTTGTAAAAAGAAGGCAATGCTAGAAGTGATAACTTCGCAGGTTAAAATAGCATATGTTTTCCGAAAAGAGAGGAGACCTTTGATTACTTACATGTTGGTAACCAACTAACGAGTTACAATTTATAAATCTGAAATTTAAGGGGCTTAAAGAATCCTTATTTTTACCTCCTTTAGTTGATTAGATTCAATCCCTCAAATTCTTTTACTAGTGTTTATATTTGTGTTGTGGTAATTTTTATAGGTATTTGCAATGAACGTGAAAATGTATGTTATTCTTAATAAGGCTAATTATGTATATTTATAACAGTACTAAAAGCACTTAGAAGTGTCATACTGTTGATAGTGAGAAAACTCAAATTTTCACACGGGGAGCTTATCATGCTTTATCGATTGTTACAGAACGCCATTAAGGTTTCGCCATTTATTGTGAAATACAGGGCTTAAAGAACGAATAGCCCACTTTATTTCAAAAGGAAACATATCTTTTAAACAAGACGTCATCATATTTTCATGACTTTCTATAGGTTGCCTTACTTTTTCGACAACAATCAGAAACTTTCGTAGATTTTCCCTTTATCTATGATTATATACAACCAATTTCGTCGCAGAATATCAGTTTTATATAAACAATACCTCTTTATTTCAATTTAAAAATATAATACTTTGGAAATCATTACAAGCATACACGGAGTTGTTTTTAAATCTACTGTATATTTACCGGTATAAATTGCGTGTCCAGATTGAAATCCGTCATTTTTATTAGGAGCATACAACATCACACTCTCGCTACTGTACTTATACACGATTCCACCATAAGGACTGTTCACGTCATCATCTCGTTGTGCTGATCCTACGCCAGGAAAATAGTACATTGAATCATCCCCTGACAGTGGTCGGATTTGCAGATCTACTTTAACAGGTAACTCGCCAAGATCATGTTTCCATTCAAACTGTGACTTATTGTCGTTCTGAGACTTCATCGGAATCCATTCGCTTATGTACTGAGTGGGTTGTACTTTGGAACTCCATGTCGAGTTTGAGTTACCTATTAGCAATGTCTGAGAGTTTAAAGGTTATTCATATACATTGTATTTATATTCAAGTATTTCATAATAATGTTAACTTACAATATGAAATATTTAGAATTGCCATTCAAAACAATATGAAATATTTAGAATTGCCATTTTAAAAAAATAATTTAAAAAAATATTATTACATATAATACTTTTGTCCGAAAAGTAATTAATTAGCCGTTCTCCATAATACTAGGAAAAGCAAATCATTAACTTTTAACAGCATTTACTGTTGTGACCAGGGGTCAATCAAACATTGCTTATAATATATACAAAATACCTCGTATCAATAGGTAAGAAAACCAAAGGATCAATCGACAAACATTGTCAATCAAGGGACTCAGAAAAAATCAGAGTTAAGACTACCCAAACAAACAAACACCAAAGACACCAGAAAAACTAACAACGAGGATAACGCCAAAAACATGAGGTGCACTCAAGTACTCCGGATGAATAAGCAATAAGCAGTGCCTGCCTCTTATAACACACCCGCCTTGTATATGTAATATCAATAATTTATTATCAACCATCAAAATGAACCTTTGCTAGTATAATATTTATCAGAACTGAGAATTAATAACATCTGTACCTAGCATGGTCATACAGATGACCATCTATTTACAAATTTGTAAATATCTCATTCTGAGCGAAGTTTGACAAAAACTCATCACAGTCATTAAACGGATGGACTAATTTATGTTTTAACATACAATGTATGTTTTATAATTTTTGAATAGAAATGTAAAAGGCTAAATAAAGTGTATTAAATTAATATTGTGGATTCGTAATACCATTACTTCGATTCGACGGTGGGCGGTGGCTCAACATACCTCGTGCTGATCGCATATGTTCTCTGTGTACAAATCAATCTTTTGGGGATGAACATATGAATTTCATTATTTTTTCACTTGCAAAAACGATCAAATTCGTCAATGGAGATCGAAGTTTATTTCAAAATACTATCCTTTTGAAATGTAATTAATAGTTCTAAACGATGGGTTATTCGGGGCCAAAAATCTACGTTGTTAATACCATAATGATATAGGATAAAACCAAAGGGTTACCGAAAAAATGGCAGGAAAATACTCACTGCCGGTTCCGGTCACGCATGCTCAGGATATAACTTCCGGTCACGTGGTCTATGGCGTCACTTCCGGTGACGTCATTTTTGGTCAAGGCACTTCCGGTTCCGGTCACACATGCGCAGGATACAACTTCCGGTCTATGACGTCACTTCCGGAGGTCCTCAAAAGTCCTCAGAAATGCGACTTGAACTGTGCTTATCTACTACTACCATACCTACATATATTTTATGTGGAAATCGTGTTCGTCAACTCTTGACCATTTGAGAACAACACGTCATCAGATATGACAAGCCATCGTGGTAATGACACAAAGATTTTAAATTTAGTATGTGATCACCAAAGGGGCAATCAGAAACCGTAAATGAAAAAGGACAAACAATGCCACGGCTAAACAAAGACACAAAGACAAACATTGATTCACAAATAATAACATTATCCCAAATTTGACTTTGAGAGTTTCTGACGTTTATCCTTGTCTGTTATTTGTCTATTAATTTCCACATTTTAAACCACTACGCTAATTTAAGCGAAATTTCCAATTGTCTGTAACTTCTTTATTATGTGTGTGTGTGTATTTTTCGTATGATGTAACATGATAAGCCGATAGCGGTAAGAAATTAATTCCTTCTGTTTGACAAGCTGTTTTATCATTTCCTTGTACACGTTGTATGATATGTTAATGGAAGAATTAAATGAAACCTTTGAAGAATCATCTAATAAGTACAGAGTCAGTCTTAAACTTCCTGTTTCATCGAACTTCCAATTCGGCAGAGTTAACTAGAATGGATTCTAACTGAAAAAATGGAAAAGTCTAAACTTTTCCTGTAAATAACAAATGGACCAGTTAAAAACTAAAACTTTTGCTGAAGTGTATTACATACATACCTTTAGTAGTTTCTTAAATTTACTGGTTTACAGATTTCTACTTTTGTGTTGAGTTGACATTTATAATGACTACAAGGTGGTATTATGGTTTTTATTTGGTTTCAGTTAAAATATCTGCCTGCAACCCTTGATTGACGAAACTGAAACTGACTAAATGACATTTGTAAGGTTCTCCATCAATCTATTTTTGCTGATCCAATATCTAGTATATATATGCCGCCATTATATGATACTGCGTTTATCTGGCTGAAAATTCAAAATATCTCTCGTCTTAATCTTGTGGTTTTTTTCAAAGTAATACTTTACTTTACTTGTCGTCAATTCGTTTTGTATCTATCTAATATCCAGTAATTATACCCCCGCTGCGAAGGAAGGGGGGTATACTGGTTTACCTCTGTCCGTCCGTCCGTCCGTGTGTCCGTCCGTCACAAATATTTTCGTCGCACTTTTCTCAACAACTACAACTTGCAGCTTCTTGATATTTGGTAGCAAGCTTCACCTAAGTGGGTTGTATTGTGTGACATATTTTCAGACCTGTTGATGATCCACTTCCTGTTTGCCGGACAGATTAGGTTATTTTCAATGTAATACACTTATACAAAATTTTCGTCGCACTTTTCTAAATAACTACAAATCACAGCTTCTTGGTAATTGGTAGTGAGATTCAGCTAGGTAGGTTGTATCGTGTGACACATTTTCAGACGCATTAATTCCCTACTGCCTGTTTGCCGGATACATAGATTCTTTTCAATGTAATACACTTACACAAAATTTTCGTTGCACTTTTCTCAACAACTACTAATCATAGCTTCTTGGTATTTGGTTACGTTCTTTACAATGTAATACACTTACACAAAATTTTTGTCACACTTTTCTCAATAACTACAAATCACAGCTTCTTAGTATTTGGAAGCAAGCTTTAACTTGGTAAGCTGTATTGTGTGACATATTTTCAGACCTCTCGATTATCTGCTTACTGGACAGATTATGTTATTTTCAGAAATTTTTGTCACATTTTCTCGAGTACTGCATATCACAGCTTCTTGATATTTATTAAACAAGCTTCTTGAATGATAAAAGAACATAGTTCACTTTTTATATATCAGTTATATATGAACGTAAGTAGATTTTCCACAATACTACAAATGCATTGTCTTCTTCTAAAGCATTTCAAAAATTTGACATGGTGAAATTGTCAGTTAGGCAGCTATATTATATTCATAAGAATGTTAAAATGTAGAATGAACATCCAAATGTCAATATACAACCTTCAAATTGATCAGTAGCATAAACCATAACATTTGTTTCCTATGAACAGGAAGAGTGGGGGTATACATTAGTGAGCAGTAGCTCACAGTACATCTTGTTTATTCTGTTACAGTGGTGTAGGTTGAGTTGATCATTGCAGATATCAGTTTGTTTGTTAACTAGCGTCACTTTAACTTCATGGTAAACAGATTAATTTGGATTAAACCATCTATCCATCTAGTGTTTTCTCAATCAGGTTACTCTGATGCTGTCACAGTTAATTTTGTTGTATATTTCATGATGAAATCTAATCATCCTGGTGCTAAAAATTTCTGGAGTAAGGTGATACATTGCAAAAATACCTCTGACTATAATGCTGTTAAAAATGTCCAATGAGAATGCCTGTAGAGCATCTGAGTATAAATACTTTTTCTGTAGTTTATGCATGGCTGTCTTATATCTGCATACTAAAATTACCTCTATTTCATCTTCATGTCAGTAATGTTTATGTGATTGCAAACCACTGACACAAACATGTCTACATCTGTGGCTAAAGCTTGTATCAAAACACAATATTTACTTGTTCTGCTTTAATTTAGTGAAATACAGTCTACATATTGATGTTTTACAGGTCACCATTAAATTCATTTAGCACCACAACAAAATCAGTACCTCAGTCACTGAATGTCAAAACCATAAAACAGGAGCCTAAACAAATTCAGAAACAGAACAAACCATGTACAGCTGTACCAGTAAAGAAGTCCCTTCCAAAGCCTAATATACCTGAACAAGAATCCAACAATTCTGGTGAAGTTGATGGTATGGGTGTTGAGATGGTTGACTATACAGTACAAGATAGCATGAAGGGTTGGTATTACAGTTTAACTAGAAAGTGAGAAAAGTATTTGTTTTCTTTATTAACAAAAGTAAGCAGGAAGGCTTCATTTATCTGTTCCCAAATGAAATGAAATAGGTTTTTTAGCTTATCTGGCCCAACCATTGCCATGACTTGGTGTCCGTCGTCGTCGTTGTCCGTCCATAAACTTTTTCAAAAATCTTCTCTGAAACTACTGGGCCAATTGGAACCAAACTTTACTTGAATGTTCCTTTGGGTATCTAGTTTGGAAATTATACCCAGGGTTTTGATCCATCAACAAATATGGCTGCTGTTACTATAAATAGAACATAAGGGTCAGAATGTGTTTTTGGCTTATATCTTGAAAATTATAACAGATACAGAAAAAAAACGTACCTGAAAACAATCAGCACGCCAAGTTCTACCATTCCTTCCATTGGTCTGAAATCGTCAATTGATTGCTTATAGGAGTTATTGCCTTTAAATGACAATTTTTACCAATTTTTTGCATTTTTGGCTATTATCTTGAAAACTATAACAGATGGAGAGAAACTGTAATTTGCAAAAATGATCAGCAAATCAAAATCTACAAATAAGTCAACATGACCGAATTCGTCAATCAAACCCTTATAGGAGTTGTTGTTCTGAAATGACGATTTTTACCCATTTTTGACGTTTTTGGCAATTATCTTGAAAACTATAACAGATAGAGAGAAACTGTAAACAGCAAATATGATCAGCAAGACAAGATATACAAATAAGTCAACACGAAAGAAATTGTCAATCGACTCCTTTTAGGAGTTATTGCCCTTATTTGACGATTTTTTAACCATTTTTTGGTGTTTTGGATTATCTTAAAAACTATAATAGATAGAGAGAAACTGTAAACTGCAAATATGATCAGTAAGACAAGATCTACAAATAAGTCAACAAGACCGAAATCATCAATGGACTCATTATAGGAGTTATTGCCCTTCAATGACAATTTTTATCCAATTTTTTGTGTTTTTGGCTATTATCTTGAAAACTATAATGGAAAAAGAGAAACTGTAAACAGCAAAAATGATCAGCAAAACAACATCTACAAATAAGTCAACATGACCAAAATTGTCAATCAACATCATTGTTCTCACCAGGCTGATATGGCGCTGCAGGAGCGCAGTTCTTTCGCTTTGAAACTGTCATTCACCGCAGCGCCTTAATTGACTGCAGCACCTTGACCAGTAATCCCGCAGCGTCATGATAATTAAAATTTGTTTGGTATAAAGTTAAGATAGGAAGACTGCTATGCCTCCTGCTGTCAGGATATTCAATTACCGACAAAAAGCAGTAAAATATCATCTTGATCTCGTTAAAATCCGCTACATTGATCTGTGACTGTGTATTCCTATGTTTAGCTTTGTATTTCAGTGAGTAAAACTAGATCGGCTTTTTCGGTTGGTCAGAAATGGTGACATTTGACCTTTAACTGGACTTTTATTTTTAACAACCAATCGGTTAGTCGTTTTCAAGAGAGGATTCCGCAAAACCGTTAACGTAATACACAAAAACATGCAGTGATTAGTTTGGAGTATTTAGGGAGAATGACAAGACAGAAATCCTTTGAGTTGGATGTTGCTATTTTCCATCTCATAGAAATACACACGTTATGTTGATTGTTTTGAGTTTTGACTTCAGCAATTGAAACACATACATGTCAACCTGATGCACATTGAACCTATCTTCCAGTTTTGTATATTTCAACAAGTCAACATATACGCGTGCACCTGAAACAAAATATCGTCTGTTGTGTATTTTATTTACTTTAAACTTTGACTGTTGACTTGGGCAGGTGAATGAAATATCTTCCATTGCTCAATGCTGTAGAGAATCTACCTGACATGGATGTCAAAAAATATCTTCCATATGTTTTTGACAAACTAACAAGAAATAAGAATTTTATTATAAATTCATAAAATTTTAAAGACATAAAAGTTTTAAAACCATAAAAGAGGATTAAAACAGAACAGTTTGTCAAACAGGATCACCAAAGGCCTGATGATCATCTCAATGGAGGGAGAAGAAATGGAAAAATTTAACTTCAAATTTGCAGTAAACAATTGGAAAACCCAGAAAAACAGAAGACTGTTTCACAGTACTTTTATAAAATTGCTAACTCGTATATATAAATATTGTCTTTATTATAATGTTAATATCTGAAATTAAGTCGGTATTTTGAAGTACAATATATAATGACATGAAACCAGTCTTGTTATTTTGCCAGTGTAAAAATCGTTGGCGTGCGTTGTATCTCATTCTGAGAAAAATGCTTTTCACGCACTCAAATATTTGCGCCTTCAAAATTTTCCGGGAGATCACTGCATTGCTGTTGAAAATATTTACAGATCAGTTGGACCAACAATATGAATAAAATACCTACCCAACAGTTTTTCACGGACCACAAACTGTTGGTCTTGCATGCGCAAGTTCCAAATTTGAAGACCTAGCTGTGATATCACTGTGAAAGATGAGACACAAATGAAAAACTCACTGTTGTTAATTACATTGTGTATCACATTGTTACTGCATCAGACAAACTGTCTGGAGGGCTGCATGAACTTTGAACCAGACTTTGAATAACCTATCAAAGTCATTTAGGAATTCGATAAAAGACAGAAATTTAATTGTTTTGTTCACGGTATTACAAGAGGTCATGGATACCAACAACAATGCAGAGAATCCAAGTGCATTTGAGGTCTTAATGGGGACAGGGCGGAGCTGTACAACAGGATTAAATGGTACGTTATTACTTATGCATATCATATATATGAAACACTGCAAAAGTGTGTTGCTGAGCTTGAAAATGTTCCTATTTCAACAGAGGAGGGTTCATTATATATGCAGGATGACCATCCTTTCAATTAAAAGCAAAAAAATATATATTAACGGTATAGCGTATTGAATTCTGCAAATTAACGGTTGCTATAAAAAATGGTCATCCATGTACTGACCGAATGCATTAACGTAAAGGTTTGCATTAAGGTAATTTAATTGGTGTTTAAAAACAATTTGTCAAATGAGCTCTCAATGTACGCATAAAACTCAGCTGCTTTCTGTATGTTATTTTAATGTCTATGTACCTAACTTGTACCTGACTTCTAATACTTCACCATCTGATCCCGCTTAGGAAAAAATCCAAGGCTGTCAAATTTTATTTGATCGTACGCAGGCCACATGTTCAATGGGGACATAAAATTAATATCGTAAAAAATTAACTAGATATATCTATTAGGTAGCAAATATTTGGATATAAGATTAAACTGAATAGTTCCTATTTACATCGGTATAAAATATTACAAGTTTTATGTTAATATCTTAGTAAAACAAAATTTGGCTCTAACATTAACTGATTGATTAACTGAATGAGTTTTTACACGATTTTCAGCAATTTCTCACTTATTTGGTTGCGACCAATTTTTAATGTGGGGGAAAACTGACAATCCTTGTCATTTAAGATTGATTTTGAGCATACATTATCCCAAACCAGTCTTGAACACCACGAGTTCACACGTTGGTGATCTGTAACAAATTTACTAGACGACTCGGCCACTGACGTCCAGTTCTTTAAAAAGAATATAAATGCTGCTATTTTTCATCTAGGAAAAATTCAAAAAATATTTCATGGAAATATCCTGGATAGTTACAAAACAAGTTATTCTCTTAAGAACATTTTAAAATTGGTTGTTCTTCCAGTTAAATATAAGTACTGGTGGCAGATATCTACCTTTCAAATTTCGGGGGAACAAGATCAGAAGTCCAGGGAAAACGTAAGAATCAAACAATTATGATGAACCAATGGACGAATTGATGGGTCAAAAAATATATTCCTTAATGGTAAATGTATTAACACTTTATCAAAGACAAAGTATATAATCAGAAATTATTGTAAATTGTATTGTTATTTCAGAAGAAATATTATGCTTTGAATAATTTTATAAATACAATAAAAACTAACATTTTGTAAATTTCGCACGTTGCAAAAAGGCTCTGGTAGTTTTATGAAAACTGTTGGTATGGTCATTTATTAAAAACTATAATGTTGCCTTAGTCATTTGCCATCCGTTACAAAACTAAAATCGGATTGTGGCAATAATTTAGGTATTTGGTACAACCCTTATGCTAAGAGACAAAATAGATCTATTACAGACCCAAAGCCCGAAATACACTGCAGCAGAAAAAAAACGAGTGTCACAACACAAATCAATGTATTAAATATTGAATATTATATGGCTTTTTTCATATCACATCCCATATCAAGCCACGACGTTCATATCAGCCTGACGGTCTGATATGGGTCGATGGTTGACAAGAAAAAAAAACCATATCATATTCTCTTTATCATATTATTTACCATTCATGACTGATATGGATATCATCATGGGTTATGATATGGGATAGATTGATTGATTGTTGTTTGTTTAACGTCTAGCGGCAAATATTTCGTGCATATATCAATTGGTAGGATCTGAAAAGTGGGTCGACCGGGAGAAGGGCGGGTAATTTTGATTGCCACTGGGAAACGAGGGAGTATTGGGTAGGGTCAGAAATTTAGCCTTACAACAGGTCACCTACGGACTCCTCCGAAGAGTTGTTGCCAGAGGGTTCTTTAACGTGCAAAGAGCGTGTCACTTTTAATTTTGACTACTCATGTCAGACGCCAGGCGAATTTTAGCCATTGCAATGGCATCTGGGATCTGTTCGTTAACTTTTCAGATTTTAATCTACAAGCTAGAAATCACTGGTTGAAATGAAACTTTACAGACATTTGTATATGCTTCCATTTTATGACGCAATGGGATTTAACATTGCCCTCCCAGTAAAAACTGCGTCTGATTGGTTGAAATTTGTCTTAAACGATTGTGCGTAGTTAGCTATATGCGGTTTTCCATTACATTTCCTCATTTTTTGCAGATCAAATATTCAAAATGGCAGTCAAATGGAAAATGGTTTCCGCTTGGCTGAAACCGCTAAGCTGATTGAATTAAAACTTCGGGGAAATGGTTTCCTTTACATTTTTTTCATTTCGGTTCAGCTGACAGTGATTTCACGGGCAAAAATGGTTTCCACTGAGTAGTTTGAACTGATACGTCATCTTGTCATTGTTATGATATGGTAATATTTTAATAAATGCTACATGTATCCATTGGTACATATGTACTTTACTGACTCTTGTATTATGTTGGTCACTGACCTATTTTGTTGTTTACATGTTTACAATATTTTTT
>JAOXYJ010163735.1:0-10719 GCA_028566555.1 Lithophaga nigra
TTATTGGACATGGATTTTCGTAAGAAAAATGTACACGACCCTATCGCAAGCTGAGCTTCTTTTAAGACCGCTGTTTTATGGCAGACTTACCAAGTTTAACAGTCTGGCAAAAGCAGGATTTTTTTCCCAACACTTTATAGATAGGTTTATTTTGCTAGTAATGGACGACAGAAATGTGTGAATTAACTTTATGACGTCATACACATGAAATAAGGCTATTTCGAGCCATTATACTGAAAGTGCCGAATTTGGGCACACTGCCGAAATTGGGTACACTTACATTATACTGTACTGAGATAATTTATTTTATTCCCTATATCCGTTTTCATTCGAATTCATAAATTTGCAAACAACTTTAAAATAAAAATATTGTAAAAATATAAAGAAATGTCCAAGATACAACACATGTACAAAGTTTTTATTTTAAGAAAATAATACATGTATTGGTCTTGAAGGTAAAACAAAGACTTTGGCAAACAAAATGAAAGGTTCATTGCACAAACAGCATGCCGTTTTCTGATTTCATTCACAAAATGAATGCTAGTAAACGTGTAACACATTGTCCATTATTTATTCCAGAGACATATAAAACAATTTATATGTCTCTGTTTATTCCATATACATTTTGACGAAATAAATGGAACATTATACATGTGATCCGGGATCGTACTGGAAAAACATTATTGGACCGTCTTTTGTTCGTCCGGAGCTTGGCGCTTTTACGAATCACGTGCGGCGGCACTTTAACATCACAATGTCTTTAAAGGTACATGAACATTCGCAGGGTACTGAAAACATTATTTGAATGAATGTATAAGAATCAGAGACATATAATACCGTATTATATGTCTCTGCGTAGAATATACAGTCAGTATTTGAGTGAATGTATAAGAACTTACGTAGAATACCAATACAGTCAGATAGCCGGTTGTAACAGAACAAAGGAATTGGAACTCTTTATTAGACGAAGAGAAAAAGGCATATGCGGTTGTTTACAGAAATTACAATGACATATTTTTAAATCGCAATTTGTTTATTCTGGATGATGCATTGGATGTCTACTTTCAAAATTAAATATGATGACCCAACCAATATGGCCGCCGTAACTATAAATAGAACATAAATATGAAAATCACTTAAAGATCTTAACCTTTGAAACTATTTGGCCTTTTACAACCAAACTTTGGTGGAATGGTCCTTGGGTGGTTCTCTTTCAGAACTGTATTATTCGCCAACCAAGATGGCCACCGCTACTTTATATATAAAATACTGTTAAAAATTAATTTTAAAAATCCTATAGAATCACTGTTTTTGCAAATATGAACTAGTTTTGGTAGGGATGATTCTTTAATGGTCCCCTTTCAGATTTCCATTCAATGACCCCGACCGCCAACCAAAATGGCCGCCGTTACTATAAATAGAAAATACAAGAAAATATATTATTAAAAAACTTCCAATAAAATCAGTGATATGGTTAAGTTGAACCAGTTTTGGCAGCAATGGTTCTTAGATTTATAACAAATGACCCCAACCGGTAACCAAAATGCCACCGTTGCTATGAATAGAAAATATAGTTACAAAATAAAAAAATTCCTATAAATCAGTGTTTCGACAAATTTCAACTAGTTTTTGCATAAATGGTTCTTTAGAGGTCCCCTTTCAGATTTACATCCAATGTCCCTCCCGTTAACTAAAATGACTCCCACTACTGTAAATAGAAAATACAGAATATACATGT
This sequence comes from Lithophaga nigra, assembly GCA_028566555.1. Lineage (NCBI taxonomy): Eukaryota > Metazoa > Mollusca > Bivalvia > Mytilida > Mytilidae > Lithophaga > Lithophaga nigra. The sequence goes on from JAOXYJ010163735.1 coordinate 1,739, forward strand.
AATGAAAAAAATTCCTATAAATCAGTAATATGGCTAAGTTGAAACAGTTGTGGCAAAATGGTTCTCAGTGGTCTCCTGTCAGATTTTATCCGATGACCCATCTGGCAGCCAAGATGACCACCGTGATTATAAATAGAAGATATGGTTAAAACTTAATTTTAAAATTCATGACTGGAATAGTCCTTCACAAATTTAGTTGTCCCCTTGCAAATGATACCCATGGACCTTGACCATCAACTCAAATGGTGATAGTTACTATGAATAGAAAGCTGAAAAAAATATTCAAAAAATTCCTGTAAATGCAATGTTTGGGCTTTGAATGCTTTTGTTTTGCTGGAATTGTCTATTATTATTATTATTATTATTTTCAGTTGTCCCCTTCCAGATTTTTGATGACCCCGTCGTTACTATAAATGGAAAAATTCTTACGATATCAGTGTTTTGGATAATTTGAACCAATTTTGACAGGAATGTTTCTTTAGTTGTTCCCTTTCAGCTTTATATCTGATGCATCTGCCGCTCAACCTAAATGGCTACTGTTGCTATAAATAGAAAATATAATTGAAAAATATCGTAACAATTAATAAAAAAACAATAAGTTGGTTAATTTGGATGAGATTTGGCAGAAATTGTTCTTCGGCGATTTGCCTTTTAGATTTATTTCCAGTGATCCGTTCCATCAACTAAGGTGGCTGCTGATGGTACAAATAGGCTTTAACTCTGACGCCTCTGCACGAGAATACTGCTTGAAATTTGCGTAATTTTCTATGATAATGCAAAAATAATAACACAAAATTTGGAAAAATTTTAGTAAATGTGTATTTGAACCAAGAGTGGTCCTACAGTAGTACAATTTTAGATAATTTAGGCAAATGTTTGGCTGCTGAGCGATTACAGCTCCCGGGAGCCTCTAGTTTAAATTCAGCTCTTTTTCTGTGTTTATCTGAATATTCAACATATTAAATTGTAACTTTGTCTGGAAGGCCAGGGTAAAAAAGAGCGAAATTTTCCTTGTTTTTAATGTACATGTAACTCTGTAAAGTTCAATAATACAAAATTATAAAATATAGTCAAACAAGTACATGTATCTTGAGACAGTGGGAGGACAGAATTTAATGTGTATACATAGAAGCAGACTCTATGCAAACTTAAAAAATAATTCTATTGGGTTTCATTTGATGGAGGGATCTATCTTAAATGTTAAAATTAAGGTAGATTATGAAAACGCAATTTGTATCTTTTATTTCATCCCACTGAATTGTAAGAAAATATGGAAAGCTACTACCTGCCGATTTTCCATAAATATGATTATGTATACAAGTATTTCGATATTTCAAATGCCTGTACAATTAGCAATATATAAATAGCTTTAAATATATTAACATGAAATAAGGAGCCATGAAAAAAGTTTTAAATAACGAAGTGACTTTATAGGTGGAATATCTTGTTGATTTCATTGGAGTGTTATATTACTTTTTTGATATCTTATTTTCCCCTGCAGACATTTAAGTTGACTTCAGGGCTTCAACCCTGCCGGCTCGCTGGCCTTTTAAATAATTCAAAACAAATCACTATGGGAGAAATTATCAAAACTTCAGATAGCTTTGTATGAATGTCGGCATGTGGATTTCTTTCTGACTTTATGGCTCAGAGGGGTTGTTAATTTCGGTTTTTTTAAGTCTTGTTTTACTCTTTTATCATATCGAATTTTCCCCATTTTTTGGATTTTAGGATTTTAATAGCAAATTGGAGCGAAACTTATCTTGTTTAGAAAATACATGTTCGATAAAATACAAATATCAGAATATAGTCAAACCGGTATATAATGTAAAACCATGCTAGCTAGGGTTGGCTTTATATTCTGACGGCTTCCATCTTTGGATCAGAACATGCTCTCCAGAAAACCCAATGGTACTCACGGTTTTCCTTGGATTAGTATTCACATTGCATAAACAACCATACGGTAATTTGTAAATAACAAGTTTTGTGAGAATCGAAGCGGCATCATTTTCGTTTGTTGAGGCGACAACGCTTTGTTTACTGAGATTTTGTTTGAAGATTTTCTCACATCTTATTCGTAATAAGGAATGCAAATAATATTTAGGTAAATAATAATCTTTTGTTGTGTTTCATATTATTTATTCCTTTTCTTAGCCCTCACACACAAGAACTACCAACAGTAATCAAAAGAGTTAGGGTGACACAGGATTTGGGATAATTTTAATATGAACCTAGAAATTTTGGGAAGTGGGCGATTGCAAAAAGAGGAATGTGAGAATTTCACAATTGTCATACACACACACACACACACACACGGAAAAAATCCAGTAAAAATATGGGAAGTGGGAAAAATTGCGAAAAAATTATGGACAGTAGGGAAAATTAGATAAAATTTGTGGGATTTTGGGAAAATTGTACCCCTATGTCATCCCCTTAAAAAAAACCGCTGATTTATTGCATTGAAGCCATTTCTTTTGAGTTAATATATTATTTGTATCCCATATGACGAAAAAGATGTGAGAAAATCTTTAGAACTCTAGTAAACATACCGTTGCTGTCTCAACAAATGAAAATGTTGCCCTTCGATACTCACAGATGACTGTACAAAACTCGGTATTTACAAATGACTGTTCAGTTGTTTATACACTGTGGTATTGTCCTAGCTTTAATTTTCATTATAATTGTGTTTGCTTTTGGAGAGGCTTTGTGTTTGATTTCTCCTTGGTAATGGTCTTGCCTTATCCTCTGGATGCTTGATTATTTTATTCTATACATTGTTATCATCTTCCAATAAAAAATACATGAAGCCATTTATTAATCAATGTAGCACTACTGTATGGCAAGCCGTTTTTATATATTCATCATTTAAGATATCTTATATACTATATAAGATATTTTATATATTGTATGAGATATCTCATATACTTTATAAGATATTTTATAAAATCAGGAACGCAAACGGAATGTTTTGAAATTATAATTCAAAAAAGTTTTAATATGGTTATAAGATCATTGTAAAATTCGATGAATCTTATTAATTTATGTCATTGCAAACCGTAACGAACCCGCTCCAGTATTTTTATATTTTCTGGAAACCAGGCTTTTGTTTCCAAGTAAGAAAAGAGGGATATAAATAAATTTATGTGAAAGTTTAAACATATTTTTAAGAAATATTATTATCCGTAATTATTTAAGAGCTATAAGGGATCGAACCCGGAACCCTTGGCAAAGCAGTCCAAAGCTCTACCAACTGAGTTAAAGGAAATCGTCATTACGGTTCTACAGCCTATGGAAGGAACACTCCCATTACACCCCCCTTTTCGAGAGTCATCATGCCACGATAATGATATACCACAAAACGACCTTTTACCCGATTAATTTTCCTCTACTGGCCACCTTAATATATTTAGTTGGGCGCCAGTTTAATAGTAGAGGATGATTTGTGTCCCAACATTAGCTACTACACCAACGGGCATTGAACCTGGGAAGCTTGGTACAACAGTCCACCGCTCTAGCAGCTGAGCTTAATTTAGAACAGTACACTACTCTGCCAACTCTCCTTTACCTCAGAGCGGTGGTAAAGCGGTAGACTGCTGTGCCAAGTCCCGATATTGAGGTAATTTTGGTGACAAATCATGCTTTATTGTTACCATTGTTTGGCTTTCATTGTTATATAAGATATCTTATATGTTATATAAGATATCTCATATAACATATAAAATATCCGATAAAACTCTTTAATTGAGATATCCTATATGTTATATGAGATATCTTAAATGTTATTTAAGATATCTTTTATAGTATTTCAGATATTTAATATATTAAATGAGATATCTCATATAACATATAAGATATCTTTAATGAATATTTTTATCAGATATCTTATATATTAAATGAGAGATCTTATATGATGTATAAGATATCTTATTTAATATAATTATGAGATATCTTATATAGTATTTAAGATATCTCATAGACATGAATTTATATAAGATATCTTATATAGTATAGAAATGGTTGATAAAAAGGCTACTGAAATAAAATTGTCAAACTTTGGATTCTTCACGTAAATTCCACTGAAATTATACATGTATTTTTATAAATCATATATAACTAAAGTAGAAGAACTGACGAATTGATTAAATAGTATGCATTTTATTCACATTTCACCCATAGATATTTGTAATTTTATTTGTTGAAAATTGTCAATTGATCAATGAAAAGACCGAGACTAATCCAGATCGACCTCTTCCTGTATATTTTACATGTCTTTGGCTTTACCTACTCAGCGAATAAGCATTTCCTCGACCTAAACCTATATTGCGAACAAAACATTTAATAATATTTCACCGACGATCAAAATGTCACAATGATACAAAGTTGAAAAGCAACACAAAATATTTCAAGTTATATGTTCTTGCTGTGTAAGTATTAATCCGAATCCCTCCGGTAAAAATTTGGAAATGTTAAAATAGTGCGAAGTATAGTTCTCAAGTTAAAATTTTAGCTCCATAAAAACTGCAGTGGATATCGTTCCGCCGCGGAGGCAGGAAACAGAAGTTGTGATGAAGAATCGGGAATCACGTGTCAAATCTTAATTCTTGTGACAACAAAAGTCGTTTGTTTCTCTAAAGAGAAACACGACTTAAAGTTCTGAAAGTACGTACCAGCCGTCGTCAACTTAGTATAAAATATTAACGGAATTTAATGTGGATTTTTAGTTTAACCGCTGAAATAAGCGAAATTAGCACCCCGCGAAAATAACCCGCCCTGCAGTATTTTAAGATACTATAGGAAGAGACTGGAGTTGGGACTTATCCGCTGACCTTTGGAAGTAACGACCCGCCAAAACAAAAAAAAACAAATATGTTCTATTCCAATCCATCTGATTTCAGTTCCAGTTCGTCGGGGAATTTTACTCGATAAAAAATTTATTGTTTGCATTTCTACTTTTGCCTTCTATTGAAAGTGTCTTGTCATTCAACGTTTACGATTAAAGTAATCCTTAAACTTTAATTAAAAAAAATGCTAAACATATTAAACTGTCAACATATTGAACGAAATATATTTGAGGATTTTAACATATTTGCCAGTATGGCAAGATCTAAGCATGTGTGAACACTCATTTAGCCAAGTCCCCTTATGCCAGGGTTGGGACAAACTCGAAGTACTTCCTTTCACACCTGTCCAGAAAGGCGAGATAAAAAATGGAGAATTTCGGGTACCCTTGATAATGTATATGTAGTACTACTTCCTGTTATTTCTTTATTGCACAAAAATGAGAAATCAATGAACAAAATAACAAGTGACGTGTCTGAAGCACACAAGTGCCAGGTCGAAAATCGCAAAATAATAACACAAACTTTCAGTTCTATGCAAAATGTGTCAACTGTTCAACTTTCATTACCCTACTAGTATTCAAGAAATCGACATAAATGCAATACTTGATCAGTTTTTCAATCGTACAATGTGGACCATGGTGGCCGTATTCTTTCAGGAACATTCAATGTTATAAAAGATGCCGCCACTACTTAAGTTTCAGTACTCTACCAATTTTTTATGTCCACGAAATGGACCTAATCGCAAAACGTTAACCACATCCACTCAAATGTAAACTATAGGTTATGGTAACCCAGTTGTAGAAATTTTCAGTGCTATGCCAGATAAATCTACTGATCAAGTTGTATTACTCTAGCATATGTAGTACCCATGAACAAAAACTTAACCAAAGTCGTTCAAGATTAAAATGTAGATTATGATGACTTAATTGTTTCGGAGGCAATTAGTACCATAAAGATGCATCCATTGATCAGGTTTCAATATTGTACCATACTTAGTGTCAACGAAATGTACCTAAATGCAAAATTAATCTAAAATCACTCAACCATAAAATGTAGATCATGATGATCCAATTCTTGGAGAAACAAGATGCGTTCACTGATGAAATTTCATTACACTACCATGTTTTTGTACGAATAAAGTGACACTAAACGCCACACTTATACAAATGTACCCTATACATTAAAATGCAAAATAGTAACGGTAACACAGTTCTTGCAGAAACATTTAGTGTTATTCAAGATAAATCCACTGATCAGATTTCACACTTTGGCAAGAGATAGACCAAAACGCAAAACTTTACCAAAGTACGTAACTGAAGAGAAAATCTAGGTCATTGTGACCCAGTTCTTCCAGAAACATTCAATGCAAGATTGCAAGATGCATCCTCTAATCAAATTTCACTACTTTACCATGTTTATTATGCATGAAATAAACCTAAATACAAAACGTTACCAAAGTCCCTCAAACGTAAATGTAGGTCATGTTGACACAATTGCTGCATGAGCATTTAGTGTTGAGCAAATTCGTCCGCTGATGATGTTTCATTTCTCTACCATACTTAGTATCCATGAAATGGACCTAAATGCAAAACGTAACCAGACGGACGGACGAGACAAGGTAACACTAACAAATCTATTCCACATTCATGGGTGGGGCATAAAAAATACATCATTTCGTTTATACTCTAACCGATATATTTCTTAATTTTGCGTTCCACAGATGGAGTATTGTAGTAGACACGTTATGAAATTGTTTACACATGTCAGTCGAGAGTCTTCATTTTTAACAGGGGTCGTCTCAAGCAATAAAATTCATTCGTATTATTGATAAAAAAATCAATTAAATTAAAGTTTTTTTCGCCCTCCCTTAGCTAATGGATTTTCGCTGATTATTTCGTGTAGTATCTACCATACATATCTGTTTTTCACATATAGATTTTTCTTGATACTACATAATTTTTGCCTTATACATGTCGTTATGAAAAGTGTACCAAATTCACTGTGTACATGTAGACATTTCTAGTTTTTCTTTCGTCTCAAAGATAAACTATCTCATGGACAAGCTTATTTGAAGGGGTTTCTCGCAAATTTGGAAGCCTGGTCTGCTCGAAAGACACCTGAAATTTACTTTGATTGCACACAGGATTCTAATTACATGAATTAATTACTGGTGGGTGGTTGTCAAGATAAAAACCTGCCGTTATCCATGAAGGTCTAAACCATTTCGTTATCATGCAGATAAAACAAATTTATATTGAAAGTCATTGGGCGAAATTTAAATTTACAATTTCTCGCAAAATATGTCATTTTGATCATATATAAAAGAGGCGCATATTAAGTCATAATCTATTTTGAATTCATGTAAAATTTCATAACTTTTGAAAGAAAAATGAAAGAATAAGGCCGAAAATCTATTATCTAAGAGAACGCGAACGAACTTTACGATGTCTCTCTGTAAGACTTGTACACAAAGCAACACTCAGATCGAAAATCGCCACGTAGTAACTGTAGTATGTAAAGTTCGGTCAACAGTAGTAATAAGCATGTGAAAATCGTCCTCACTGATCATCCATAGATGATCTCGTCACACTAAAGATACAAAGTCATTTTCTAGGCGATGAAAACCGCTAAAATAATTGGTTCTGCAATGTTGGGAAATATAATCAGAACAATTAGTACCCCAAAAATCGACATGAGTGTCATTTTGTCTTCTGGACACACACACACAAAAAAACCCAAAACAAAAATCAAATCTATCTCCAAATTAGAAAAAGTCAGAATCAAACACTTCTTCAAGCTCTCTACCAATGAAAATCCTCCGTGATCGACAACATGATGTAGCAGGAAGTTTTCGGGCACAAACTCGAGATTTTTAAAAAGAAGGGACTCTGGCCCGCAATTTCCCAGAAGTGGTTTGTGGAAAATTGTGGAAAATAAAAGAAAAAAGCAAAAGGAGTAAAAAAACACTGGAAGAGGGAGGGGGTCAAAATCCCAATTCGGTTCGCTATTTTTTTAAACGTAACATGATCAGCATCAACCGTTTGCTTAGAGAAAGGGCGAGTTTGTGTTTCCTTTTGAGATTCCCACCATTTGTCATATTGCCGATTACAGTCTGTAAACAGAGATTCATATATGTAAGCCGAAAGTAAAGAAAATGTCTGTCTTCCAAACTAAGGGTCCTGTAACTAACAACCGTTGTCTTACATCTGTAGAAGTAATCTGGGGGAGAGGACTTACAACCAATGGAGTATAGAATAATCTGTCGAATCAAACTGTAGAAAAATCAAAACGGTAGTAATGCTGTTATCATATTTTGTTTAATAAAATTTAGACGTCATTTGAAAACAAAAAGTACTTTTTCTATTCCAGATTATTTTTACAGGAGCATCATTTGTTTATGAGATTAAAACAATTAAAATACAAATTGCGGGACTTTTCTACGTTTCGGCCTCTGCGAGTCATTTGAATCAATCGAGAACACCTAATTTTATTTGAAGGTTGTTTTACCCATAAAAATGTATGGTATTATAAAGTTTTTTGGAGGGGGCTTGGAAGATTTATATGGGTCAAAAAATTTATTTTCAACTCTTTCGCCGTTAAATTATTTTTTGGAAAACCGAAGAAAAAATTATTTCTTTCCATATAAGTCATGATCTGAGTGCAATTAAGGAAATTTTTTACCTCAGTGGGAGGATCACAATATTTTTTTTCGTGAAAAACAGGATAAAAATATCTATTCACAAGATCTTCTAAGCCCCCCTCCCCCGAAAATCAAATGGTCGTCCCTTAGTAACAAAACATGATATAGCTGCAGAATTCCGAATCGGCATTAAGCAAAATTTCACAGATGAATTATTATTAAAATATCATTATGAGATGACCACACAAAAAACCATGACTGTAAACTGTCGACCGTCGAGCATTGATTGAAATTATTACAAGCGTCCATTGGATATTTCTGTATAAAGTTTATGTTTTTGTGCGATCAGAAATCCTTGGGCGTAAGGAGTAGGGGCAATAAGGGCCAAAATCGGCCTCATCTCAGAAATTAATAACATTTTCCTTAAATCGTGTCTATAACGTTTACTTCTTAAAATAAGAAAGATTAGGATTTTATCTTGTCTCGTTTCGTAGTATAAT
>JAOXYJ010163843.1:0-10718 GCA_028566555.1 Lithophaga nigra
TATTTTATTTGTTATATTCTCAGTTGAATCGTTGATACCAAAATTTTCAATTAAACTATCCCAGTCTGTATTATTTAACTCAGTTTGGAATTTATTATAATCACCAAGGTGATACTGCCATACTTTTCTTTTAAACAATTTCTTGACTTGTTTTTCAACATTAATGAATGCGGTTGTAGGGTAATGATATCGTATTGAATTTTCAAGGATATTCTCTCCAACTTCAGAGTAGGGTATTAACTCAGGATCGTTAACAAGAACAAGATCAAGTAGCGATACTGATCTTTCACAGAAGAAAGTAGTTACTTGATGTAAACTATTTTCAATGCAAATGTTTCTTACAATGAATTTTCTAGGATTAAGCTGGTCATCGTTAAAATCGCCACAAATAATAATTTTATCAAAATTTGAATTAATAGCAAGATCTATGGAATGGTTTATATTATCCCAAACATATAAATCAGAATCTGGTGGTCTATAAAAATTTCCAAATAGAATATCGATGCCTTTCACGTGTATTTTCACCCAAACGCATTCGACCCAGTTTACTTTAAACTCGGGTTTCTCTTCACTATAAATGTTGTATTGGACATAAATAGCTGAGACAACCATGCATACATATAAAATACAGAATTCCTTACAGTAGTCAAAATGCTATAAGTTTTTGAGTACATGTCTTTGAAATTAACGTTATCAATGCAACAATCAATATTACAGTTTACATACGATAGTACAACCAGAAGGGCAATATGATACTTTTCAAGTGGATCCACCACACTTAATAAATAAACTATCATGCAGAAATAAATATCATAGTTTCCAAAACAAAACACCAACAGGAAAAACATAACTTCTTGAATGTTTAACCCTTTTGACTTAGGCAATCCGGAAGACCGTGAGTGGTATAATCTCACACGTGTCCTGTACGTATCGATATCAATAGCTGACATAATGGTATTCACTTACAGATTGTACAACAACAGGACACGCTAGGTGATGTTTTAGAAGTATAAAATAATGTTTTGCCAACATGTGTGGACAGCGACAGTCAAGTAACAAAGAAATGGACAGTAGAAAAGTACCTAATGGTGCTGAACATATAAATTGTGCAAAGTAACATATATACAAGGAAAAAATGTTTTGCATTTCCAAAAGTTTACGACGAGGAACATCACAACAGTATTACAAGATTAGTAACCGAAGTAAAGTCCTATATATATACAATTAATCCTTTATTCATGTTTGTGTGAAAATTTACAATGTTAATTTATCCTACAAACTTGGTGTTCGATAATTATACTTTAATGAAGACTACCATAATTTTTATCAGAAAAAATCTCACGGTTAATTTAATAAATTTTGCTTGATAATAACTGTGCTTTATCCAATAGCTTAGATCTGATTTTGTCATTAGATAATTACGAATATTTTTATTTGCATGTGCAGATAGAAGGGTGATAATGGCTCATTTTTAATGTTGACCTGGCTATCTATCAATACTGTTTAAAATAAAAAGGTTCACCTCCTGGAAAAAACACAAACACATATCTAAGAATCAAACTGTGGATAATTACATAATACTAGACTGTGTCAAAATATGTAGATAAACAAGAATGTTTATAAATAAGTAAACAGAATGCATTTGGAAGTCAAAAGTTGGACTCTTTATTGGGTAACAGTTCGCATGGTATTATGCTGAGCGACCATTTGACGCATACTCCATCACAGATTCCAGAATATCGGCAGGTTCTGTGTCTGGTGTAAACTGTTCAGACTGAAACACTTGTTCATCAAGATCATACATGCGTGTAACAATACGTTTTGAATCATCTCTTCTGACAACGATTATTTTGCCATCAATTACCCAAGAAGCTTTCAAACGGCGTTCTCGGACGTACTGTCTCGCTTTAAAAGCTACTTCATCTCTGCTTTTTGTCATATCTTGATTAATGGAAATTCCAGCAAGATCTTCTGTTTCTTTTAGCTTTTTCGCTGATTTAAGAATTTGTACTTTCAATTTATGTTTGCGGAAGCGGGCAATGATCTAACGGGGACTATTATCTTTGCTTTTCCCAGTTCTGTGACTGACATCGATATCTTCATGCTTAACTGATACTCCTACTTTTTGACTATATCAACGACCTTTGTTGTTGTGTTTTCGCCAGGTGTATAAGGGAATCCACTAACCGAAGGAGACCTTTTCTCCTATGCTGTTCTAAATCATCCATTCTCTCTTTAAGCTTGGTATTTTCAACAAGGAGAGCACTGATTTGATCTTCTTTAGCATTTAATTTCGATTCTATCATTTCTGTCTTTGATTTGAGCTTACTGATTTCGTCGATCAAATGCTTCTGCTTTTCATTCACGACTCTCTCTACTGTCTCATCAATATCGGCCTTTAGAATCTGCTTTACAGTTTCGGCAATTTTAATGATATCATACTCTGAAATTGATACTTTTGGTAAAGAGCTTGCTGAATTGTTCATAGCCATACTACTTGATTTAAATTTAATCTCAATACCAGTCTCACTTTCAAGATCTGATGACAGTTCAGTTTCAGTATCAGAGCTCGATTTACTAATAATACGTTGTCTTTTCTACAGTTCAGGGTCTGAAAGTGTTGGTGACGGTTTTGACGATATTCGACAACGACGTTTTTTCTCAAGTTTTGAGGAGTTTCTACACTAGGGTCGTTGGAGTTATCTCCCTTCATCTACTCAAATTTATTCAGAGATTGAAATGAAAAAAGTTCAGTATCTAATCACATAAAGATGATATTCAGCAACTATGAATCAGCAAAGGTAATATGCAAACTATTCACTTAATCTTACTGCTAGCGACAATGCATGAGTTATTCGAATATAGTTTGTCCTAAATCTTGACATCTAGGCAGTGGACTTCAAAAAGTTCATAAAAAGCATGAATTTTGTAAACAACACGAACAAGGAATAGTTACAGTAGAGTTCTCACATATTTATTTATTGGGGTGCTTTCGATATTTTATATTAGTAAATATTTGTCCATAAAAAGTGTTGTAGATAAAATATAAGTCTACTTCAAATTTTCTTGTTTTACATGGCGACAAAAAGGCAGCCTCACAATAATCTGACCTTAAAAATGATTGATTGTTCTTCGTACGCTGATTTAGTGGAAATGCTATAGTACAAAAATTGGGAATTTCCGATGACAAAATTCCAAGAAAACTGCGAACATCAATAACATTTTCCAGCGTAGGCCAATCTTTTATGCGATTATACTTTATTCCATGTTCTGAAACAACGTGTCCCAGATAGGTAACTTTATTTTCAAAAAAGCGCATTTCTTAAGTTTTAATTTCAAATTTGCTTCTCTGAACCTAGAAAATACGGCAGTGAGATTGTTCAGTGTTTCATGACATGTCTTCCCGAACACATCGTCTAAATATACCACACACCCTTCCATTGAAGACTAGTTTATATCACCGCCATTAATCGCGTAAAAGTAGCCGGACTATTCGCTAGATCAGAAGTCACGGACTGGAAAAACCCCTTATATGTGGCAAAAGCTGTTTTTGGTATGTCGTTTTCACTGACTTTTAGTTGCCAGTATCCACTAGCTAAGTCGATTGTACAGAAGAACTTTGCGCCGACCAGTCAGTCCTGAGACTCGTTGATCCTCGGCAGAAGATACGCGTCTTTCCTCGTGACGACATTCAACATTCGGTAGTCCACGCAGAAGCAATTATTCTTGTCTTTCGTCCGGCCGAGCACGATTGGTGCCTCCCATGAGAAGTTACTAGACTCGATAACCCCTTGTTGCAACATTTTATCAATTTCTTCCTCAGCGATTTCACGCATATGTATCGGTAGTCGTCGGGTGGAAGCTTGGTTGTCTTGGCGTCACCAGTACCTGTGTGATGTTCAACTAGATTTGTGTGACCCACTATTGTGTGGCACACTATTTTAGCTAGCGACCGTCCTTATTCACCAGTTAACCGATTTGACGCCTTTTGAATTAAAGGTTGGATGTGGTCAGGGAGAACATATTTCCCCTGCTTGAAAAATCACAAGAAAGTATCTCTTCTACTAGATGTAATATCGCCATTTGTACATTTTGTTTTATTATTTTTGGATTTGGGGTTGGATTCACAATGGAAAATACAGTGTGTGGTTCCGATGCTTTAGTCACTGATTTTGGCATCAAGAGATGGTCTCCACCTCTGAATTTATCTAAAGACTGAAAAAAGCCTTCTGTGCTTCCAGAAAATCACCTCTTATTTCCCCTTTCACAAAAATTTCACTATATGCAGGTACATGAACAGTTTCTACTAAATGAACTCTTGCACATCTTATACTATTTTCTCTAAAGAGCTAATTTTTTTTAGTTTGGGTGAACAAAGTGTTAGCTTGCTGATATCTATAACAAATCATTTTTTGGCAAGAATTCAAGACCAAGAATTCCCGGAAGACCCCCAGCTCTGCAATAATAACAGAGTTCTTAGATAACTGTCCACCTAAACAAAGTTGAATTTTCGTTCACCCGGAACCCACATAGTTCCCCGTCTGCTGTTGTTAAAGTAGAAGAAACATAAAATAGTTTCGTCTTCAAAGAATCCAAATTTTCATATTACTCTTTCGAAATTATAGTTACGACAGATCCTGTATCTATGAGTATATCACAACTACCATCACCTATTTCTACATTAATAAACCAGTAGTTCTTTGAAACACTTGATAATCTTAAAATAGATGGCATTTCTACTTGTCCATAAGTTTTTTCGTTACTGTGGGCTGGACTCTCGAACCCAGGCACAGCCCCTTCTATTTTAAATTAACTGACTTACTGTTAGTAGCCTCATTTTCAGATTGAGTATTTTCTTGTCGTTTTTTCATGGGACAATCTCTCTTCAAATGACCCGTTTGTTTACAGGTAAAACATTGTTCATTTGTAACAGTTTCTTCTGGTCTTGGTTTTCGAAACTGTAACTTTTGAGACATTCCAAAAGCCTCAAGCTCAACAGTAAGCGAGATCGCTCTGTCTAATGTAGTCGGATGTGCAAATTACACATGACGTTTCAGTTCTGGGTTTTCTACATATATTGTTTTATGATGAGGTTCTCGTGCATAGCCATTGGTATATTTGGGAAAGTGCAACTAGCAAGTCGTTTTAAACAGTACCCATAGTCGGCTGCTGATTCATCCTTGTTTCTTTTTCTGGTTCTGAACTCGCAACGGTGCGCAGTTGTACGTTGTGGTGGGTAGAACCGTTGGAATAATGCACTCCTGAGGGTCATATAGTCTTTCAAATCCTCCATAGTGAGCTCACTTAGAACTCTTTGTGCGCTACTGCGTAGGCTCATGGCGAGCGTTGCTGCCTTTTCTTATTCTAAACATCTGTTCCACATTGCTACTTGATCAAAATGGCAGATATAATCTGGCCATTCCACCTTAAAACCATCATAATGGTCTGGTTCTTTTTCCTTTCTTTTAGTTTGCAATAGCTGAATTCATACCCAGTGGAGGCTGAAAAACTGTCGTACCCTGTCTCGTGTTGTCAGGGTAAGGACCTTGGTTTTCACAAGATAAAGCTGAACTTTGCCAGTTTGTTCCCTTCTGTCCTGTGACATTAGAGTTAGCTGGCCTCGTCGGTTTCCCGAAATACATTTATTTTGTTCTGTGGAATTTACAAATTTTGAAGTGACCTATAGTTTTGATATTGCCCTGAAAATCAGGGTGAACTTGCAGTTTCATTTGCTTTTTGTATATTGCATTCATCAATTGAAAGATTGCAATAACTGTCCTGATCAGCTTCAAGACCGCCTGGCATTTTATTATTGCAGTATTTTGTGCATGTACTGTTCTCTGTATTCCATTCTAGACCCCATATGAGGACCATTTATTTATAACTTGACCCGTATTATCCGAGTTTCTGAAGTAAGTTTGCCTTCTTTGTTCATTATGAATCATATTCCCCTTTTTAGGAATTTCCTGCTAATAAAGTGCATTGTTGTGATGATAAAATTGATCCCTTCTGTTTCCTTTATGTATAATTACTTGGGTTTGTTGTCCCAGTTTCTCTTTGGTCCGTTTATTTTGTGTTACAAGACCCTGTACTACACAATCATTTGGTGCAGTTTTAAAACGTGTACACATGTCATATTGATTAAACTGATTGCATTCTTTACGTTTGAATTCCTCCTGGGTTCCAAAAATCCTACCCGAGATAGGCTGTTTATCAAATTTGTTTCTGTATTCATTTATATGTACCCCAAGGGTGCCCCTACATGTCACATTTTTTACTTGTGAATGAATTACGACACAGTTGGTGATGTTGCTGTCGGAATGTGTTAGTGCCATTCTGTGAATATTTGCACTTTCATGTTTATTTACGAACAACTGTATTCGTTCACGTGGATAATTACAAACATTTGTGTTTGTCGGTGATGTTCATCAATGTGCATATGCGGTTTCATACATGAATTGATGAACAACAGCATGTTAGGCAGTGGCCAGTTGTCAGTGACAGTTTCATTCGTTTTTTCGATAGCCTGCATCTCGGGAGATTTAACGAACCTCTGGCTATAAAATCCGTCACGACGAACATCACTGTGTTGCTGTGGTCAAAATTATCAAAAGGAGAAGTGTGTTCATGATTGTATGGATTCATTACATTTATTAATGTGAACAAATTGTTCAGCGTTCATTTGACTCCGTGCATTTTCCTGATAGGAAGAATCTTCGTTTGAGCAACGATTAGGTAAGTTTTCGTTTGTTTCAATCTTGTTCTGTTTATTTGACTCAGATTGTTGCTGTTTATCTTTGTCCTGGTCACGGACAAGTACAAAAAACTTTTAACAAACTTAAATGAAAGTGCAATAAAACTTTTCAGGTGGAAACCATTTTGACGATCAAATTTACAAAAATGTAAATGTATCTGATTTCCAAAAATTATTTACTCGTATATCCGACAGGCGAGCCCCCAAATGTAACGGGCTGTGTATTATTAAATGTTTTGTCTGTTTGTGGACTACTATATATCCCGTTCCTGTCCCTGGTTCTAAAGACTAACATCGTCAAGTGGATGGTTTTACTGTGCTCGTTGAATGGCTTTACAAACATTTAGAATGAAATAAAGTGGTCAATTGTAACCTGAGCAAATAATTATATGTACCTAGCTGGTAAACTATATCCTTAAATGGAACACAAACAGGAAAAAATACCACCGGGCGTCGTCTGCTGTATTTGAAATATTCGAAAGCCTCCTTCACGGTAGGAAGTGGTATTTATAGTCCCAGGTGCATTTGAGCCCGGCCGGGCCACCTGGTTAGCGAAAGTTAGACTCGATGATAATCAGGTGACCGAGATTAAAGAAAATTAGAATGGGACCATAAATATACTTAATGAATTATACTCACACGAATTAACCAATAAAATCCTGAAAAGGAAGAAAACTACAGATTAATAAAATGATCACCGTTACAGTATCGTTCGGCGCCATTACTATTCCTTCTGTCGTCTGTCTGGCCGAATGAACTTTGCATTGGACTTTAACATTATCATAAAATGGAATAAAATATGGCGGAGAGAAGATCGCTTCTTTATATCTATGGATAATACATATATATATATATATATTTCACGGTACCTATGCCAGTTATACTAAGCCATCATTGACAACTTTGCCGCCCCTAAGTATCAAAACAAGGGAGAAAAATACCAAGAACAAAACGCTTTGGTAGAAACTGAATATTTTCTGTCAATTATGTTTATTGTCATAAAAAGTCAATAAAATCAGATTTGCAGCCTGAATCTTCCTTCTAATTAAGCATTTATCTAGTTTAAAGAACTTTTTTCAGTTACAAAAACGGAAGTTGGAGTTCCACAATATGTATTATCAGTTGAAGACAATTTTTTAGTCCATAGATATGTGAATCCCTTTCTTGTTACTGTTATATTTATGACACACTATAATTCATTATGGAAGCTTTCGCTTTGAGGCTTCCAATAAATAGAAATTTTGATTTTCTGAAAGTGTAGACAATTGATTTCCCAAACATATACAGGAAAAACTTGTCAGGAAGAGATTATCACTGTTGCAATAAATATAAACTAGTTTTTTTTTTTCGGACATATACACAAATTCTGCAAGTCTGATGTTCAGCAGACTATCCTGGAACTACATCTGAATTGCGTTGTTGGGTATATAGCTCTGGATTGTGTTATTGTGTATATCTTCACTCAGCAGCTCGTCAGCTATAGCGACTTCCAGACTTACTGTAGAAGGAAAGTTCACTCTACTCTCCTGTTCACAAGTGAAACCCCAACCTTGCAAACGTGTCCTAAATTATTAACAGATTAAGAGGGAAAAGAAAAGAAAAAGAACTTGTTGTTTTATTGTTAGTACGTTAAGGTCAAGGTCTCTAATGTATTTAGATCAATCGTGCGGTTCCGGGCATTTAATCAGGTATCTTGTTCCGAACATTTTATTTTCACATTTGCTATATATTGTGTACGGTATAGAATTAGGTCTTTGGACAATTATTGCGCAAAAATCCAACTGTGAATAATAATTTCTACTATGTTTTCCTGGAGAATGGAGATATGAAACGAATGTTCGGTTTTTGCTGTTGTTATGCTGTCAGAATTTTTAAACTTGGTATTGACACTTATTTTAGTACTCCTAAAGACTTTTCTGTGACATATTACTCTATGTTGTGATTCCTTCAATCTGCTGGGTTAAAGAGAGCAAAATTGGTATTGTATATTTCCTTTATTCTCATTTAAATTAATGATATTCTTGACACAGATAGTATTCTTTTGGACGAAATGTACTATATAGATACTTTGTTTTGTACAAATATGTATGCAAATCTGGGTCAAACGCATAAAATATGATGCACTGAGAAAGCTTCGACTAACATTGTGTGGTGATTTAGGATGTAGACAACAAACATTCTTCAGGATCATACTTTAAACATCTCTCTTTATACAGTCTTCACATGATCCAAATCACTGGACGGATCTCGAAATTTTTATACTCTATACTTGCAACTGTTGTTAGTGCTAATAATCCGCTAGGTACAAGGTCAAAAGCGTGTATGGACTTATATTAATTGAAATAAGTCTTTAGGCAGTATCTATTTTTTGCAGTTTCTTCAAGTATAACAAACTACATGGTTCATGAACATATATTTTCTCGATTTAGGAAACAAAAAAGATCATAGAGAAGTCAGATATACAATCTGCCTTGATACAGTATGTTTTAGGTTAAAAAAAGATTCAGTCTTTAGATCTGTGAAACGATAATAAGTAATTCGGAGCCCTACTATAAGCTTTTCATAATCTTGCTAGTGTTGTTTCAAAATTTATGGACGCCATTGAGGGAAAAATCCATTATTTCGACTGAATAATCTCTTATTTAGATAAATTAATCTGAGCGCTCGATTTAGTAATCCTTTATCTCGATACAGTAATCTGTTATTTCGATATAGTAATTAGGGTTAGTATCAGGTTAGGATTATGGGTTAGAGTATATAGAGGAAACGGACTGCGATTTTGGGATTTCGTATTACTAAACCCAGATATCTGATAATAAACTCAAGATCACGGATTGCTATTTCGAGAGTATGGATAACTATAAAGAGATCTCAGATTACAATATTAAGATCTTGGATACTTGATCCTAAGTAACGAATTACAAAATCAGTATTACATTACATGTAAAACAAAACATGAGTGTGTCCCGCGGGGCTTCCGTTAAACTAGTGATAACTAGTATATATTAGAGATACACGTATATTCAAGATATTAAAAATAAACATTACACATAGTCAAAGCAGCAAGATATACTTTTTAAGCTGACCACTTTTACAACTCTATCTGCGAAAGAAAATTACTTGCAATAACTGCATATAGTGGTACATTCTCTACATTAATTTTGCAAGCATTGTGTATATATGCAACCAAGGTAATCTAACAGAGGCCCACTATAAGCAATATCATTTTAGTTTGTAGCTTCTGAATGGAATGCTCGCTGAGGTTTCAATATCCTTTGTACTAAATGTATGAAATTTAAGTTGATTGGACGATCTGAACTTTGACCTTGGACTAAGAACTGCTAGCATGTTATACTAGTTAGCCGTTACAAGCAATAATCATAATCGCCGTGCAGCTGATCAAATCAATCAACAACAAAAAATTGACTTCACATAACTGTACGACAAAACTTGAGGTATTGAAAGAATTGATAAATATCAGTGATAAATGGAGGAGTTAAATTTATTAGTGCAACAAGTATAAGGTTTTTCTAAATTTTCCTGATAGCGAAATTTCCTGTCTGCATAGACAGACCCTATCCCCAAGAAAAATGAAAAGAAGTTATACTTTTAAGTAAATCTTCTTCAAGACAAAAAATTATCGGGTTCTTTCTTGAGATATCGGTACCAAATTGTGTTTCATTCCACAATTAATGCAAGATATCATTTTCCAATAAATTGGTTCGGACAACAGCAGTTGGTCATTTTATAAATGCTACTATGTTTCAGATTACCATAGTTCATTATATCGTACATCCATAGGGCCAGACAAAACCGGTATCAACGAAAAATAAAGGGGGAAGCAAAAACAGACCCACCCAACACCAAAAACTAAAGCTAACATCCGTCGCATTGTCCTGTGTGTAAAGCCAGTAACAATTCACAAACAGGTACGCCGACACAGATACCAGGAACATACCCGTAA